>NDGN011484566.1:0-20316 GCA_002564285.1 Tympanoctomys barrerae
TAAATAGGATATCATGTCTGCATCTTGCACAGCAAATAACCACTAGGAAGAGAGTAAGTAATGTGTTAATTATTGAAACTGTCATATCAATTTGATTTGGAACTGTCTCATTGCTATTTGTCTCTCAATAAAATTATGGAAAGAAATCTTTCTAAGGGTAATATAAAATTCTAGTGGTAGCTATGTTTCAATACTTAGCATGTATACCTGATCATTGTGAGAAGTATTTGACTTTGGGGGCAGAAAAAAAGTTCCCTACCAAAAGCAAAAAGAGGGCTGGGGATGTGGCTCTATGGTAGAGTTTTTCCCTTGAACGTACAATCCCTGAGTTTGATCCCCAGCACCACACACACACATACACACGCGCGCGCACGCGCATGATTCACAATCTAGTTGAATCCTCTATATTTGTGAAGCAGAAATTATTCTTTCTCTGTAGCTTTGAGTTTTGGCTTTAATGGGAAGAACTACATTGTAAAAGCAAATTTCATTACTTAAAAACCCAGGCTTTACTGTAAAAGCCTGGGTATGCATGTATCATTATAGTATGTTATCTTTAATTCTTTTGGTACTGTACCAAGGACTAATATAGACTGAAGAAAATGGTATTTCAAGTTGTAGTTTTTTGAGATTGACCACACTGATTTCCATAGTGATTATACTAGTTGACATTCCCAGCCTAGGTGCCTGAAAACAGATGATTAGATAAAGAAAATGTGATAGATGAGAGAGAGAGAGAGAGAGAGAGAGAGAGAGAGAGAGAGATCCGTCATAAAGAAGCATAAAAGAACATTTTCACAAAATGAGTGGAATTGGAGATTATCAAATCAAGCAAAATAATCTAGTCTCAGAAAGTTAAATGTATGTTTTCTTTTATATGTCCAATCAGAATGGGGGAGAAGGGAGGAAGGGGGCGATAGAAAGGGAAGGAGGGAGAAAAAGAGGGAGGGAGGGAGGAGGGAGGGAAGAAAGAGAAAGACAAGAAACCAGAAGGAAGACTTTTGGAGAAAGAGCAGGGGGAAAGGAGAAGGAAATATGAGGAGTTATGGGAATGAAAATAATCAGAATATTTGATATGCATGTACCAATATGCCAAAAGAAACCTTGTTACTTAGTGGTACTAATATGCACCAAACAAGCATCAAAAACAACAGTAATAGCAATGAAAATGACTCCCCAAAGCCCTGTCCAGTCATTAAGATCTAACACACCCTTCCACAGGAGCCCATCAGAGTTATAGCTGCCAAGTCATGATAGACACGTGGTGGTCTAACAGGTAAGGAAAAGTTACCTGTGTTTATGAACTATGTCCACCTACAGGTGCTCATCTCTCGCCCTTACACAACCTTCAGCACTTTCTCACACTGGTACTTCAACTCATGTTACAGAAAATGGAATCAGGGCCTGAGTATTCACCCCACCTCTCTGCCTACTTTTCTGAACCCAAGCTACAACCGTTGTGCTGCCACTTTCTTCTCAAATCTTCCTGCGACTTCAGTGGGAATGTTCCCTCTCTCTGGAATGTTCTCTAAGTCCATGTTTAGATGGTCACAAAGCATCCCACAGAAGGCCTCAGAGCATTTCATTGGAAGCAAAGGCTCGACTCCTAACTTTGGGACCAGTGTGGTCACAGAAGAGAAAACAAAATGCTTGGTTTGCGAGCTGGAAAAACCCCTTGGAGAGACAGGTAGCATGCACTGGGGGGAGTCCTCCCAAAGGCAGAAAGCCAGCAGGATAGCCAGCCAGACCATGAGTCAAGGAGGCATCCACCCACATAGAGCTGGCTTCCTATCACTTCTCAGGGATAAATTTATCTTTGTCTTTTAATTAATTTTATCAAGAAAGAAACAGCAATGAGACAGCTTCAAAACACATTAGGAGGACACTTAAAATAATTAATTCATTTCATATGGTTGTCTTCATAGTAGTTATCCAGAGGACAAGATGCAGACAGGCTGTCTTGTCTAAACACTATTAGTACAAATCTTTCTTCTCATTGAACTAAGAGAAGGTAGCTGCATATCTATCTTAACTATTTTGTACATAGAGATATATATGTGCTCGCTTGGGCAAATTTATTTTTAAATTTCCAATTATTTGACAGACTTGTGCATGCCAACAATTTAAACTTAGAGAACAGTAAGATATATATCCGTCTCTCTAGCATCCTTCCCACTCTCACACACAGGCTCTCCTGGAAGAAGATGGTGAGTTACTGTCCTCTTGAGAATCAACTGCAATCCATTTATGGGTCTCAATCCCTTCCTGAACAGGTGTTGCGAGAATGCAGTGACTGATGTATTCAAAAAAGGAAGCATACTTTCATCAGGAGAGAAAGATCCTCAGATCATTTGCTGGCTAAGAGATCCAAGGACTGAGGGATCGTCATGGAGAGCCATGGCCAGCGCCAAAGGCTTTAGAATGCTCCTTGTTGGTTTTCTGGCATCAGCTGCTAAAAACTTAATTTCTTTCCAAATATGCCAAATTCACTGCAGCTCTTAAGAAAGTGTAGTAGTGGTTGAATGCTGGTTAGATGCCAGGCACTCAAGAGCACTGTACATGCATCATTTGATTTTAACCTCGAGATATCTGTGTGCGGCTAGTGTCACCAATGCCTCCTCCATCTAGAGATGGGGAAGCTGGGGCATAAGAATGTGGTACATTATGCCTCAGAGCTACTAAGTAGCAGATCAGGCTCCAAGTCACTCAGCCTCTAAGCACAGTGCTATATTATGAGATAAACATGCATTCAGGAAAGAGGGCAGAGGCTGGAGAGACTGGAGGGAGAGATAATTCTAGTTTATTTTTCAACTAGACACAGCTAAGAAGCCATAGCATACACATCAAACCTTATGGTGAAAACATTGTGAATGTAACTGGCCACAAATCACACAATAGTCTTTCCTTCTTTCCCACTGTTTTAGGGAATAATGTCACTTCATAGTTTTGCTCCTTTCCCACTATTTTTGGGACAATACTGCTGTTCCTAAAATGTTTAGGCCTCTGATGAAAGACCAACTACTGAAGTGCATGACTTTGAAGACTAAAATTTCCAGAAAGTTGCTACAAATGAAGAAAAATAAAGTGTTAGCAACTGGATATTGTGATACATCCCTGTAATCCCAGCACTCTGGGAAACTGAGGCAGAAGGACTACAAATTCCTGGCCAGCTTTGGCAATGTAGCAACTTAGTGGGAACCTGTCTCAAAATAAAAGTTTAAATGAGAGTTAGAAGTGTAGTTCAGTGCAAATGTCCTGTGTTTGAGTCCCAGAACTAGGGGAAAAATATGTTAATATATAAATCAGACTGCAGGTTATTTGAGGGTGGACTGACCATGTCTTGTGGCTATCTGCATGGGCAGCCCCTGGCTGGTGCACTAGGTGATTCATACTCTCTGGTGCCTTGTCTACAGAGTCCCCAGAGCACAATCCAGTACCCACCACAGAGAAGGCACTCAGCAAATATTTGTTGAATGGATGAATTCACTATTGAATGTTTGATGCATCAACCACAGAGTAGAGAAGAGAACCATAGAATAAGTAAGGCAAATTACAGGTTTTCACTTCTACTGCACACTGCAGCTACGCTATACATTTGTCTGTCTCCTTTGTTTTGATGGGGGAAAGTGCCACAAAAGTAAGTGACGTGGCTGCAAAAGCACTTCACAGTGTAGTGGAGAAATATAAAGTAGAAACGCAGCGAGATGATGAAAATTTGTAGGAAAAGTCATTTCAAAGCTTCAATATAGACACCATCCCGGGATACCACGGTTTTATTTTCATCATTGTTTTATTTTGAGAAGAAAAGCTCTTTCTTCTAGGTTCTATAGCCAGGCATCTACCAAAAAGAAAAATATTCCTTTGTGTTGCTTTGTGACTATTAGAGAGAAAACAAGGAAATATGATGAATTTTGACAGAAAATGATAATAAGAAAAACTCTTCCTTATTCTTTAGCAGCCACTCTGAAGAAGGGCATTTATATTAAAGATGGCATAAAATGGCAAATATAATGACACTGTAATTTCAAAGAGTGCAAAATGTTAAAAAAAAACCTTGATAACCATTGTAAAATAGCCTCATAATGAAATTTATATTGGAAATGCCATCATCTTCCATCTATATATTAAATATATGAAATCAATTTTAAAGCGTTTAGGAAATAATGTCACATATATATTTGTTTCACCTGCTAGCACTGCTGTGCTGGCGCAGTTTACATGGCTGGAAATATTTCATTATATAAGCTAATTGCAGATTGTTAAGCTAAAAGCATTAAATTATTTTTATGCCTACTTGTTAAATGTTCAAACATGGTGACATTAAAACAAACAATTTCAGCTTTCAGTCAGCTATTTCAAATCTTCAGTTACCTCTTTTTTTTCTAGACTGAAAAAGTGTCTTACTAAATAAACTGATGAAACATCTCAGCAACTAACATAAATGTACAATTTTAATGCCTACTAATCACACAAATCAATAGGGGATTTTTTTGTACTTGTGCATGACCTTTTTCAAATTATCCCCCCATTTTGGCTGAATCAGAGCGAGTGTGGGCTATTTGATAAAAAACCCTAAGTGTGTGAAATAAGAACCCTTGCTTCTTCTGCCAGGCTCCTCTTGACAGAAAGATGATAGAAGCGTTACATCCCTGGGAGAGTAAATGCAAACTGACAAGAGATGAGCCTTTAGATGTTGAATATAATCTTGAATTGTGCTTGAAGTGTCTTATTATCTTGTCTTTTGATGTCTGAAGGGGTGGCTCATTGTTAGAAAAAGGAAAACCCTCGCGCATCTTTGCCATCTTTAAAAATTGTTTGGCCTTTAACAACTGCCTTTCCAACTAATGTCCATTTCTCCTGACAATAAATATGGCAGGTCGTCGGCAAGTGACAAACAATTCACTTTACATGCCACACGTTTATGGGTTTTGAGAGCTCATGTGGAAGTGTATTTTAAAAAGCCCATAGAAATTAGCAGTATTACACATGGTAAGGGGACTGAGATCTCCATGCATACACTGATGCGAAGTTACTCACTGTGGCTATTTTCTTCTGTTTCTCCTTTTATATCACAGTCGTGCCAGATTCACAATTCAAGTTCTTTATTTATCATTGACTAAAAATAGCCATGCAGAATGAAAGAGCAACAATCAATTCTGACAGATTCCATGAAGGAAATGCACGAATACAGATTTCCTGGGCATGTTGCAACACTCACAGCAGTATATAAACAAAATTCTGCTTCTGAGTATCAGCTCAAGATCTGCAACGTGCTTTCTGACTTTTGCTTCTTCCCTAAAAGGCTTCAGTGCTTGTTAATTTCTCTCGTCACTTTAGGTACTTCTTACTGTCTGTATCTACCATTTGTTTTGTGGTTTTTGTTTTAACTTAAAAGTTTAAAGATGTTCCCGATCAATAGGATTCCCCAGCAGCTAAATCAACAGTCATGGTAGATTTCTGTCACCAGCCTGATTTTGTGAAAGCTTTCAAGATTTTTTCTCAGACCTCCCTCACTCTAAGGATCCATAAGAATTCTCAAAAGGACCATAAACCGTTACAGGGTTCAGGTTACTGTATCATTATAAAAACATATTGATACCCTACAGAGGACAAGACATGTAGCTGCCCTTCTCAGCTAGCACGCCTATCTCGATTCCATCAGCAATCTTGTCTGGCCAATCCACCCCCCCCAATATACCTTTTAAGAAGCAGGCAGCTGTAGACATTAATCCCTTTAAAGCTTGCTACATAATTTCAGCATTGTTCCAATTGTCCATGGATTCCAACTGGCTCATTAGGAAATTACTATGAATACAAAATATACTAGGGGAAGTAGAGACTGAAAGCTAGAGCAAAGAAACAAACCAGTCTACCTGAGATTTTGCATAATTTCTTAGGTTAGTTTACAAACCAAAACCTCACTTCTTCATGGAAATCAGAATCAGAGGAGCCAATTAATGCTCAACAGTGACCTATATTTTCTCTCAAAAGTTTGTGAAAATTTTCCTATAAAAAGAGACTATTCTCTTCCATTCTTAGGTCACAATGCAGCATATGGATTTAATTAAACACGTTGATCTAGTAACATGTTAGTTTGCTCCCCTCTTGAGAGGTTGAGGCAGGAGGACCACAAGTTTGAGGATAGTTTGTACAACTTAGCAGGACCTTGTCCAAAAATAAACTGAAACAAAAGTGGTTAGGGAGTACAACTCAGTAGGCGAGCACTTCCCTGCCATGTACAAGGCCGTGGGGTTCAATCCTGAATACCCCCCAAAAATAAACAAAAAAGTTTGCTTTACCAGTATTTCTCTCATGCTTCTCCTTTTGCAAATTGTATGTTTCTTTTTTGACCCATTTGTGTTTTCTGCTATTTCGGTAAATGAAAAAGATATATTGAAGACAAATATCCATTTGGACTTAAAGTGCAGTTCATTTTCTACCATTTCCACATCTCTACATGTTTAAATACTAGCAAATACATTTTTCATTTGATTTTTTAAATTCTCTTCAAGCCTTGGTTCATTTTGCCAAAAAACTACTCTGCAGTAATAATTTTTCATGCTTTTTAAACAGCTTCAAATGTTTGCATTTTTAAATCAAATTAATCCCTTAGCCTTTTTTCTGTTCTGATGGGGATGATTCCTGCCTGCAATGAGCAACCCCAAAACATTAATTTGCAAAAATAAATCTTGCCATGTTGGTATTAAAAGACAAATCACCACATGTGTAGCCATCAATAATACAAAAGAGATTAATTGTCATAACCTATTTTAGTAATAAGTGGTTAAAATGTGATTTCTTTTGGTGCAATGCCCACCCTACCTTGATATATATATATATATATATATATATATATATAATAAAGCAATTATATATATAATATATATGTAAATGTTTATTTGGGCATATAGAATTCTTTTAAAAATGTCCAATTGTGCTTACTATTTAACAAATACCTTTTACTAAAAAACCGACAGAATAAATGTTGGTACCATGATGTATATCTCCTAAACAAATTTTTTGGAGTCACAGAATTTAGATCTTAACATACTTTTCTAGCTTGGCAGGTTTTGTATGCTTAAAAAGGCATATATTCTCTCTCAAGTCAGGCTATGCAGAAACTCCCAAACTGCTGTACTGAATTCGAGTGTATGAATTCTGGGAAATTCTGTTGTCTCTTCTGCTTAATGGGCAGCAGCATCAAAGAAGACACTGGACTTAGATTCCAGCACAAGCACCCCTCAAGCAATGCTGTAATGTTTTCCTTTATTGGTAAACTACCAATTTTGATGTTTATCTGGAAACTAGGTTTTCAAATATTCAACAATATGGGAGACGGACACTTAAATGATATAAAGGTAGCATGAACTAAGAGAAAGATTGCTATTTTAATTAGCTTTTATTATCTTTATGATAGAGAAAATACATATTATCAATTTAGTAGGACAATGGGAAGCATTGTATGAACATAGGAGAACATAAGGAGAAAATCAAGGTAGATGCACACAAATATTTTATGTGGATAGCAAGCCTCAAAAAGAAAATATGGAGAAACAAAACTAAAGCATTAAAGTGCTAAGAAAATGAAATAAAAATGACCATTGTTATTTTAAAACTGTGCTGATATTAGTCTTTAAATACATATTTCTTGAGTTTTACAAACAATGCAATTGGTTTTCCTGCACATGATAAGGTGAAATAAAAGTAAGACAAGATATTTGGAAAGCTTGTCATACCAGCAAAATTCCAATTATTTTACAAGAAAAGCGAAAACACTGAGAAAATTCCAAACAATATATGATGGGATATATTCTCATGTAGGATCATTGCTACATTATAAGTTTCACAAAAATTCCTCCATGTTCACTGTCAGGCTAAATGAGCAAGTTTTATTTTTATTATTTTATAGGGAGAGTTTTAACCACCCTTATGAATGCGGGTTTCGTTACAGAATCATATTGCAACTGGTCTTCAGCATAACAAACCTCGTAAACATTTAATTTATATAGTTTGACATTTGGTTTCTCCTATTAATTTGATCATTTTTTCTCATGTTTTTGAATTGTTGTGATAAGACAGCAAACTATGTTATTCTTTCCACCTTCTACATTCACACTGTGAAGGCTTTTAGCCCATTTCTGATAGGTCAGGGTCCTACGTGTAACAGATGTCACCAATGCATCCCACCCATGTTTATTATTTTTATGACACTGGACCTTGAGAATCAGAATACATACAGAGTTTACCTTTAGAAGATTAGGAATAAGATCAACATGTTTAATAAACAGATATCATCAGATACCTCTGTATTGTCCAAATGAATTTCTGAGGGAATTTTTAATCTAAATACTATTTGATGGTATTCTTAAAGAAAAATCCTACACTGATAGACTTAGAATTTCATTTAGAGTCATGGCATGGTAAGGCATACTGTATATTGAACTGTAGAATATTGTATAGAAGCTCAAAGCAAATTACACTCACTTGTTTTTCAGAGAAAAGATATTCAAAATTTCAAAGAATAAATACTGAAAAAATAAGACTGGAATGTCAGGCATAAAAGGCAAATTGAACAAAAACATCAGTGAAGTACAGAACCTAAGAAAATGACACACAAGAGCACTCCAGAGCCAGAGTTAGATATTAAAGAGAAACCCATGCACTGAAGAATGGTAACTGTTACTATGGGCTTTCCACAGCTACCTCTGCCTTTGGATATTTTTTAAAAATTTATTAACCTGACAGTAGGAAACTTTATACAGATTGCCCCCTGACAGGGTGCAGGTGTGGTATAAACACTTTGCTATCTTTTTCTTTAGCATAAAATATCAAGAACTATGTTAAGTGGAGCCAGGCACCTCTCTGGGCCAATGTGCCTTCTCTGATTGCCTTCTGCATTCCCAGGGAAGAGCTGAATAATCAGGCACAGCCCAGTGGCAGAGTGGAGCCCTCTCTCCTTCCTTTTCACATCTACTTTCTTTTTAATGTGTGAATGTCTGATGTATTATTAATTCCCAAACATAAACCAGCAAGGTCATCCATCAAAGAAAGTACCAGTTCCCTCACAAATTATCTGTTTACTGTGTAATAACAAACAAGAGCCACTTGAAACAGTCAACTTAAATCTCATTGCTGAAGTGGGAGAAATTTTATTTGGTCAATGCTTTTGAAAAGAATAATGTTAACACCATAATTAAACCAGGTATTGAAGAAAGAAGGCAATTTACTTCAGGGCTGAGTCTCGAGAACGTGAATCTAGACTGTACTTCTATGTATTAATTATGACATAAGCTGAGCTGGATGAACTACAAAAACACCACGACAATGCTAGGCAAACTTTAAATCAGAAACACCCCAAAAATCCAAAATACTAAAATGGGAACGAATTTTAGACAGGGGCGAAGCTGTGCAGATTGATCTAATTTCTAATCACTTGTCTTATTTCCAACTATCTTTTAGAACAATTTAGCCACCACAAAATATGAGAATCACAACAAGCCAAATACAAGGAAAAATTGAAAAACTATGTTCGCATTTTAACTTGGGAATGCGCTATCACGCAGTACCTTTCGACGCTCTCACAGCGAGATCTGCTCCCTTCAACAGGGGCCCCCTGAGCCTCCCCAGGTGTGCAAACGCGACTGACAGGAAGGCGCCAGGGAAGTCCCCACAGAACCTGCAGTCACACATTCCACCCTGTCCTCTACTGAAACCACTTAGAGTTGAGCACAGCGCAGTGAACAAATATGGTGAGAAGTATGAACACCAGTGCCTTTCTATCCAGATTTATTTTTATTTCAAAGCTTACCATTAATGCTATTTAAAGTGGATTTATTTATCAGTGCAGCATTTACAATGGTTTTCTCGAGGGGGAAAAAAAACCCCACTAAACTAGACTTGTCTAAATACATACAACCTCTCGTTGATTTTTTTTTTTAAAGAAATGCTTCTGTGCAGGAGATTTTCTTAAATGTAAAAAAGCATCCAAATGTGCATTCCCCCCTCCCCGAAGTACTCAGAGAGCAAAAAGGGTTTTGTTTGACTATTAAACCATAATTGGTTTTTGACAAATACCTTATCATGTATCCCATTTACCTATACAAATACAGGTTTCTAGTCATCTATTTTAAATAACTGTTTTTACATAGAAGCTATTACTTAAATTATTTAGTTGGCTTTTAAATATGCTGCCTTTATATTTTGCTAGCAAAACACACTTTGTTCAATGAAAGAAAATATAAATTTTCAATTGATATTAATATAGAAACATTAAAAATATAGTTTTAAATAAATATATTTCTCTAAAGAGTTTTCCTCATCTCAAAGCCAGATCCCTCTTGGGCTTCAGTCCTCTGTGCTGATTGCCAGCTCCAGCATATTTTCCCAGAATATTGTAAACACTCCACCTTCTGAAACCCTGAGATAGATGTTTAAATAAAGTAATGAAGGCAGGGATCCCATAATGAAGACCCCCCTTCATGCACAGGGGAGAGACGCCATCACCCCAAAGTGCAGCCCCAGAACACCCTGTGGTGACCTCCACACTGACCTGCAGAGACCACTGTCTCAAGGGGTGACAGACAATTTAGTCCTTTATCCATTTGTCATTGAAAAGGACTCCACCACCATAAATTCTAATCAAGTCAAACTGGATGGCAATTTGGAAAAAAAAATCTTATAATGTATGTTTCTGTGAGAAAGATCACCAAAAGGAAAAGTAAAACACAACAGATATACTGCTCAGCATGGAGGAATTGCTGACCTAACTTTCAACAATTTTCTAATAGTTCACAGATAAATGATATTAAAACTATCTACTCTCCTATGTACTGCTACACACAATTTCTCTTAACCAAGGAAAATACGTGAGGGAAGAGAAACCAGGGTTTTTCTTTTTATTTCAGGTACCATGCTTGTCTGTGGTAGTCTGTCTGCTGTTTGCATCATGGCTCGAGGTTCTGAGCGGGGCACCCTAGTCACCTTCAGGAAGCCCAGCTGAGAAGAAAGCCACAGACACTCCTAGTCACCCAAGTTAGCTGGAACTTGAGGGAAAGCCATCACAAGGTTCAACTTGAAATGATAAAAAAGATCCCTAGAAGGAATACTGTCAATAAATCATCTTTCAAATCTCAAATACATTCGGGGGGAAATACATAGGGCGCGTTTATGAGGTCTCACTGCTTCAGCTAAGAGTGCATAGGAAAACTTTAGTACAGATACTTTCCCAGTGATATATATTACTTTTATCTTTTCTGAAGCCATTTTCCTGGCCAAGTAGTTGATCCTACCATTTGAATTTTAGCATCCAACTCGACTGACTGTGGGACACTGAATTCTTGATGGGCGTAACTAAAAGTGAAGTGCCACAGTGACACGAGGACTATAAATGTCACTAGAGAAACACAGCGACCTCTTCCCTTGAAGATTGGTTGCCAAAGGCCAGTTTTGAGGATGGCTTCCAGCATGTAGAGTGCTTGTCACATATTCAGGGACTGGCCCTGTGAGGCATCACTCATTTGATCATGCAGTGGGAACACCACGAGACACAGCGCCAGGTGTACTGCTAACGCACCTCCATGCACACACGCAAGCCTCCCCCCCACCCCCACGAACTGCTTCCTGTGGCTCAGAGCTCAGCATAATACAGTCATGAGCTGAAAATGGAGATAGCTATTCCACAGGCTTTACAAGGATAAATAATGCACCACTTAATGATATCACGGAGAACGACTTCGCCACATGTTTCTCAATGAAATGTGAATTCATCTCTCCTAAGTGTACTTTAGCTTCCACGGCTGTTCAAGTTAAGCAAAACGTTACCTCTGATGTAATTACTTTATAAAACACAAGGGTCCTTTTCTGAACTTTCTACTTAGGCTGGCATACGGCTTCTTGTTTCTCCTTCTGGTATTCTGAGCGGCTCAGAGCACGGAAGCATTCTGCACAGTATGTTTCCCTTTGGATGCTGTTAAGTGCAGAGGTGCAATTTAAGGAGAGGCATAAAAAGCCCAATGGCTCCTGGAATTTCCTTTGTTTATCCATAGAGGGCATCAGTATTAGCCTTTCTCCTGCAGTTTTGGGCTGAAGGTGCCATACTGTGAGAGAAAGAGGCTCGTCCTCTGGACTGCTAATTTGAGCGAGACACAGATGGGAGAACGGGCTGCAAAGAAACATATTTATACTGAAATTTCAGGTACAATAGGAGGACCAAGCTCTACCCATGTCCTGTTATTGGGTAGTGTCTCCCCATGACACTAAATATATCAAAATGCGCACAATTTCCCTTAATCTGCCCCTTGTATTAGGGAAGGACCATTTTCTATAACAATGCATAAGCTAATGATGGTTTGAGATAGAGAGCATATTAGAAAAATCACTGTCCAGAGGAAAACGTAATTGTTCTCAACTGTTTGGGAGGCAGACAATTTTTCATCATCAAGTAGAAAATGCAATCAGAATTATACCAAAAAACAAAAAATAAAGACCTGAATAAATGCATATCAAATAAAGTGTGGCCCCTTACAGTGTGTCACCAAAGTTGTTAAAAATTCTGTGAGAGAACTAATCTAGAAAGTTTCAGACACTTATGTTAACTAGGATTCCCATGGCCAAGTCTTATGAATATTTAGAAGTGAGAATATAATAGGCCTAACTGCTAGGAAAACCTTACAATACCAGGAGGGTCCTCTCCTCCCCAGGGACGGGCTACCACCTCTGTCTCTTGTTATCTATAATTTTGTTTCAAAGTTTTTAAATCTGTTCATAGATTTCTTCTTTAGCTAAATGAAAATGAGGAAATATTCATACTGTTTGAAAAGTCATCTAGAAACCAATGACAACCAAGTGAATACAAAAGGAATGTAAAATATAGGATATAGCGAAGAACCTCAACATAAAGGTGTGGGCCTTTCATAGCCCACCATGATTTTTAACTTACATTGCGATTTCTTAGTACATGACATCTCATAAAGATACTTCTTAAAAGATATTTCAGCAAACTTTTAATTCAAATCTCTCTGAAACCGCTAGATTTTTGCAAGCTTATTTCACTAACCATGCAAAGTAGTAAGAAGTAGAATAATAAATGCATAAAAATTTTCAATATTGAGCAATCCAAATAAATATTAAGCAGCCAAATTAATCACCTCTGTTGGTTAACTCAAAAGAAAACAAGTTGGAGCTATAAACCTCAGTCTATAAAATGTGTATGCTTTTATTAAAAATGCATGCAAAGTTTAAGAACAAATAATTCAGTGACTGTAAACCATGTTGAACTCTCAATTGATTACTTTTTAAAAGTCAAAGTGCTTACGTGATATGCTCTACATCGGAGGGGCTTGAGTGTGCCCTTTGCCTCCCTAAAATTAATAATTTTATCTGACTTCTTTCTCTAGTCTCCTAAAATGAAATTTAGGACCTAACTCTTCCTATGTCAATAAAAACTTAAGACAATAACAAAATATTTCTTCAGAATGAAGATGCTGAAACCTTAATGTCCAGGTTTGGAAATGTTATGTCAGAATTAATATCCTTTTGAAGAAAAGGTAATCTTGAAGGATTTTTTGAAACTAGCACATACAGTATTCTTAAGTAAAACTCATTCTTTGACCCATAAAAATTTACAAAGCAAAGTTTCTCTGTGACATCTCTCTGATATTTAACTTAGGATGCATTTAAAATTAGGAAGAACCTCTTCTATTGAAAGTGGCAGGGTGTCACCCAACTGTCCAGGCAATATAAGCTAAAAAAATAGTCTCTCTCTTATGCTAAATAAATGACTTTCTTAACAAGGTAGTCTCCGCAATTATGCTAGCTTTTCTTTGAAGTTCAGGCATCTGACTGTCTGTTAACGTCAGGGCAAGCAATTCTCACTCTGCATGATATATTGCATCACGTTAGTATATACACCAACGTGGTAAAATAATTAAAAGCAAGTGTTTCAGGGACAATTGTTCTGAAAACCTAATGTCACTCGGAACCATAAAGTGCTTCTCAGCAGAGCCATCTGTCAACATCTATCACTCAGGCACCCGCTTGAACAACCTGCTCCCCTTTCTGAGTAGAGATCACAGTTGCTTGAGTTGGTTTACAGAGTGCCATCGGTTTGAGTGACAGATGTCCTGGCTGGAGTGGCAGTCTGCTTGTTCTTGTTTTGTTTATGAAACAAAGATTCCTGAAAGGTCCCGGGCTGCCTCTTCTACATTCACTCTCTACATTCACTCGGAGGCTATCAACATAATGTTAAAGATGAGAGGGGTGGAGGAGGGATGCGAAGCCCTATTTTCTTTCCTCAGTATCCTTTTAAAAGAAGCATTTGTCCTGATTGTGATGACTAAATGTTATTTCTCTGGGCAATTCCTGTAGCCACCTTTATTTACCTGGCATAGCACGACTTGTATTGATATTTTTCAATCCTCCTCTCTAGTCTTTTGACTAAAGATAATAACTCTTTACTCTCCTTTCCTTTAACAAAAGGCTGCAAAGCAACCCGAAACCGAGTCGATATTTATTCAATAAATGTTAACCAATTCTCACAATGCAACTGATTTCCTGATTATTATTACCATTTTCTTTTCTTGTTTTATTTTTTTTTCCCCAAACAATTTCCAGCCTGGGGAACACAGGAAATGTTTGACAAATCAAAATGGGCAGCGAATAAGTTCCTTCTTGGTAAAAGTTTGGAGGACAACCTCCCAGCCAGCTGGGATCGGCTTTGGTGGCTTAGCACCTCCAAGATGCGAAACTCCTCTTTAGTACTTACAAGAAAATTGAATGAACAACCGGGGAGAGGGGGAGGGGGTGAGGGGTCGGATTGCTCTTCCGGACAACAGGGTAGGACTGAAATGAAATACCTAGACAGACTTACCGAAGAGCTTGCTGGGAGTGTCCTCGTTGTCATTTGATTCCACAGGCGCAAGCAGGGACTCATTCAGCTCGCTGTCTGAAGTAGCAGCCTTGTCTTCACCTCTCAACTCCGCATTCATTTCACTCTGCGCTGACAGCAAGGGCTTACTGACTTGTGCAGCTATCATTGGATCCTGGGATGGGAGGAAAGAGAAGGGGAGGAAAAAAAGTAGCTGCTTTAGAGTGCGTGTCCTCTCCCTCTCCTCTCTCTTCTCTCTCTCTCTTACACACACACACACACACACACACACACACACACACTCCCTCTCTCCTCTCTCTCTTATCTCTGGCTGCTCCTGCTGTTATTGCTGGCTGCAGTCAAGTGAAGAGCTATTACAGATCCGAGGAGTTCTCCATTACTCCCCACCCTATTAAAGCTCAACTAGCATGTGAGAGATTCAGGAGGCTTCAGAGGGCGAAGAAAAGGAAAAGAAAAAGAAAAAAAAAAAAAAAAAAACTTTGAAAGCAGCCTAACCAACACAGCTTTAATTGCGGGATGTGCTTTTGTGCGAATGTTTTTACACCTTGTTCTGTCTTTAATGCAGCAAGAAAAAAAAGTGCTGGGTTTGTACTTCAGCAACATACCTTTTTAGAAGGAGCACCCTATGGAGGAACTACAGGCTATTTTAAGAAGCCTTCTCCCTGGGGGAGAAGCAATTAAACTCAATCCCAAGAGCAGAGAAAAGAGATAGGGAGAAAAGAGACCTCAAAACGCTTTCAATGGAATAAAAGATATTTCTTATGTAAATTCTACACACACCCTTAGAAGTTGACTTCCCCTGGTCCAATCTGAGAACAGAAACTGACCCCAAACCAAATGAACATTTTAAAGCAAACAACATACAACAAAATATACGAAAAAAATGATTTCCAAATTTTTTAAAGAATTGGGAAAATACTTACAAACTGCGTTCAATAATTCAGATACCTAGTGCATCATATGCCCAAAGCATTAAAGAAAAAACAAAAACCACTTCCAAAAAAAGATAAACTTTGCCCCCAATAATCTAGATTTGCTTTATCTTCAGTTTATTTAGGAGGGCATTTAGGATCAGAAATATTTTCCAAGTGTAGCCTTTTTCCATTTGCAAACTAAGACGCATAATGTTGTTTTGGCATAAATAACAGAGGCAAAAGGAAAGGAAAAGCAAGAAATGCCCTTTTTTCCATGATCTGGGAGCTATTTATTGCCAAGTTCATGCCTAAATGGTTCCTGAGCAGGAAACAGGTGACCAGCCTGGAGCAGGTGGGGTGCGCTCTCCTGCGTCCTGCCATTACATTGGTTGCCATATGCCTGTGGTTGCTTCTTCTTCTTTTTTTTTTTTTTTTAATGTATTCATGCTTGAAAAGTGAATTTGATATGACACATGATAATCTATGAAAATGTTAATCAATACAAATAGTTTAAGCTGTCATCAAATGTACTTCTTTAGTCAATACTCATACCACTGAAAACAATGTCACTGTCACCAGGGCTTAATTTGCACCACACTTAAATATTGGACTCTGTGCATCAATGCACTTCTTCTTCAAATACTGTAGGTAAACACATTTTCTCCCTATTTAAGGCTGAAGCACTCAGCACGCATTTAGCTGAGCCAAATCCTCCCTTTTGAATACCTTGATAGGTCCACTGGAGGGCAAAATTAATACTTAATTGAATCTCACAGTCATCAAAATAATCAATACTTTTTTATTATTTATTCTTTACAGTCTGTTGACTGTTTCAAACCTCTGAGGGAATGGTGGAAAGGATTCATGGCTTTGAAACACTGTCATTTAACAAGGTAATTTTCAGAGGGGCATTAGGGGTTGTGAAACATATAATAAAACAAAAATGGTGGCTTATAATAGGAAGAAAGAAAAGAATTATATTTCTGCCATCTAACAAAACAGGATAAATAAAAAAGCAAGTGCAGAGAGAGAGAGCAAGGAAGGAGGGGGCCGAGGGAGAAAGACGGGCTTTTGAAGGGTTTTATCATATCAAGAGCAGAGTCTAGCTTTCATAATGCTGACATTTCTCATCCTGACAATCCTAAACAAGTGGAAAGGATGAGATCGCAGATATCATCTTTCATCACATTCCCCAGCTTAAGAACCGACATGACAGCTTCTCTCCCCTTTACACTGTTAATTACTAAATAAAATACTACTCTCTGTCAGCATCAGATTATTGCAGATAGCAACCACAAACATTTCTCCATTGTTTTTCCCCTCTGAAACGATGATACCTACCTTGAACTCTTTCGAAAATAGATTAGGCTTGTCTCGCTATATTGTAAATATTTGAAATAGAATCAATGTCATCAATGTGGTTGATTCACAGTATTGTCAGCCTAAATTTGCCAGTGATAGATTAGCATCTCATTCACTGGGTATGGTTGCTGGGAACTTGGGGGGACAAGGAGAGGCAGGCAGAGGGAAAAGGAAACACATGATGTTCCCAGATTTTTTTCTTATATATTTAAGGAAGATGGTATGTTTGAATTCTTCTGGTTCAGTGAGTGGGCGAGGTGCAGCAGAGAAAGGAAATACACTGCTTTATCTCATGGCACGTGTAAGTTTGCCTGTCATGTGATGCAAAGAGGCCAGGTTGGAATTCTGGAACACTTTTTATAGAAGGCTGAATGCTCAGTCTCTCTAATGTAAGAAGGATATGTGACTTGTTCCTTTGCAGCTTGCATTTGCTGTGTCTGCTCTGCTCATCTGAGCATTTTTAAAGGCAATATTAACGGTAAACTTCTGAGGAGAAAGCCTTGCTAAAGATACTCCAAATGTGGCTATGCATGCAAACTGAAAAAGGAATGTTGATCTGCAAAGGGTCAAAACCGAATACCGAATCACACCGACGCACTAAAAGGCAGCTGCTAAGTTCGAGTGCACTTAAATCTTTAAGATGCTCTGTCTGGCTGATGTGAACAGACCATGTCCTGGCAGATGGTGTATATTCACCGACCATTAGCTCTTTGTCCTTAAATTACTTTTATGTACCTCACACATGGCTAGATTCCCAACTAGTGTCTCTAAGTAACTTAAGCACAGAAAATTCAGCCTTTGTTATTCAAATGTTCATCTGAGTTTTCATCTTACATACCACTTCTACATTTCTCATGATGCAGTTGTGACAGACACACACACATATAATATATATATATATATATATATATATATATATATATATATTCATGGCATGGTTAAACAGCAAGCCCCAAGTGAAAAGACAGCTTTTAATCACAGCTGGAGACACTGGGGGGGTATCCACTGGAAACTGTGTCACATGCAGTCACACCAACTACAGTCTTAAAGTAGCAGGAGAGTGTCCCTTTCAAGTTGCACTTAGTTTGGAAGTTTTTCTCTCTTGCAAAGAGGCATAGAAATCTGCAAAATCTTTTCTTTCCTTGCAGTGAAAGAAGGATTTGCCAAGCTGTGCCCTCACAATGGCTTGCAGAAATGCAAGGGCTACAACTTAAAACGTGTACAAGGTTCTCTGCAGCAGCAAGCAGGAACAGTAATAGCTAGAGCAGGTGAAAAATGAGCGAGTTGGTGAAGGTGTCTAACTTAAAAACTCTGCAATTGTTATTACTACAGCAGAAACTGTAGATTTCCTCTTTAATTTCTTTATGGCTTTGATGGAAGAAAGTGACTGTTCAAGTTTGGGACAGCGTAGGGGGTACAAGAGCAAGACGTGTCATATACCAGCATACTACCCTTACAGAAGACATCAGACCTCAGAACTCAGGACAGTGAAAAGGCGAAGCCAAAGAAGAAGTTTCCATTAGCAAAATCTCAACAAGGCATGCTTTGCCATGTGTTGTAACAAACAAAAGAACTGCAGCCAACATGAGAGCTACTTGATCCAAAGGCACACAGCTGAGTGGTAAAACAGCATTTCGAACTCTGGATTTATCTCCAAAAAGCAGCGTTGTTAATGGTAGACACTGAGTGAGAAACACCAAGACTCATGGACTCAGCAAGTTATATGCATCCCTGAATTACGGAATTTGAGTCATTTGAATCATGGCCCAAGAAGCTGGGATGGGGGTGACAGTGTTTAGCTTGGATGACTATTGGGCAGAGCAAGGAATACATGCTATCTTTGTGCCACAGAAAAGAGGGGCAAAATGGTGGCACAGCTGACTCTGTTTCAGTGGCATCTGGGAGACAATACAATGACACAGGAGAAAGAACATCTGAAAGTATCCCACATCAGGCCTTACATTTAGCTTCATTTAGCTTTACTTTCCCTTGCAGATAAAAGTAGTAGTCACTTAACCACTGCTGATCTCGATTTTCTCATCTGGAAAGTGAAAAGATTGGCCAAAAAAAGTGTTCTCCAAAATGCAAGCCACCAAGCACTTGTCCCAGAAGATATTCTGCAGTAAAAGAGCTGCACAGTTGTATTTCCAGCAAGGGAATCTACTGGGGGTTGGGAGGCGGGGAATCCAACTTGACTTAACAAAACAGTTCCCAAATTACCTGACCATGGGAGGCCTTTTCCTTATAACATTTACCACGGTGTTATCTAACAAATCTAGAATATGCCTGCTGAGGTTGTGTATAAATTACAGCATTAATTTTTAATGATTCATACCAACAAGCTAGAAAACTCCTACGAGGGCATATCTGCCCAGTACTTCTCATATTCCAATAACTTTACCTAATTAATATTCCTTAAAAGTTCATTTATGTGCAGTATGTATACATCTATATATAGCCTGATACCTATTAACTGTATACACACTCACTGTGTACTAATATCTGGTTTCCTCTAATACAACATCTAATTACTGTATTACACTAATGCACTGATTCAATGTATTGCATGAAAGTTCTAAAATCTTTATTTGACAAGCAGAGCCAGAGCACTGTAGTAAGTTGGATAATTCAAGTTGAGCTTTTACAAGGCTGCTATAAATAACATCAAATAAACAGAGATAATTCAGCTCAGAGCCTTCAATAATTTAACCAACAGAGTTTTTGTAAGCATAATCACTCTCATTTTATAGTCAGAGAAACTAAAGATAGCAAGATCATTACCTCAGCAAGGCATCCGTGTCCAAGGGCAGCCACGCGATAGAATACCCTTACCCCCAAGCTGAGCTTGAATGAGGTCCAGCATATTTTTGTGTACATTGCAAACCAGCTAGAAAACTGGCAATTCACTTGGCTTTGGAGGAAATATAAATAAAGACAGGAGGACTTCCAAACTCCAAAACAATTCACTTGCTTGTGAAGCACAGCATATGATAAAGTTATACCAAACGGATTTTTTAGGATTCAACAGAAACAAATTATACTCTATAATAAAAATCTATTAGAGTTTTCTCTTCTTAAAATGTCATATTTCAATATAGGAATAAGTGTAAAAACAAGTTATCTACAGACAATGTAAGATGCAAAGGCATGCCCTTT
>NDGN011484572.1:0-14631 GCA_002564285.1 Tympanoctomys barrerae
TTAAATCACAATTTTTCTTGCTGACTTACTTTTACCATTTTTGCTTTCTTCTTTTTTTTTTTTTTTTCCTTCTGTATTTAGGACACGATCTACAGGGTCTCACTACATAGATCGGATTCCTAGGATTCTCCTGTTGTCAGCCTCCCAAGAGCTGGGATTACAGGCACACACCACCATACCCAGTCTCAATCGACATCTCAGCATGCCTCGGGGTGGGGCCAGCACTGCACGCTGGGGATCAAACCCTGCCGCTGCGCTCTGCCTAAGCAGGCGCGTTAGTCTGCTATCAGGCCGGCCTTTCACTTTTGCTTTATTTTTAAAGAACTGAATCATCAATTCTCTAAGTGTATCTTCAAAAATCAAAATTAAATAAACCAATGCTCCCCAATAGTTGTTCCATTTCATGGATCTAGCACGGCAGTAGGATTTGCTATGGTATTCATTTATTTATGTATTTCCTACAGTAAACTGCTCTGGATTTCAAGAGTCATAGTCGAATGGCTTTCATTAATATTGTAAAGATAAAGCTATGTGCTTACTGTACAAAATGACATTCTCATTGCTAAGCTCAACATTCGAGAATGCTGATTGTTATATGAACAATAAAACTGTTTCATTGTAATTATTACTTTTATGGGGCAACAAAAGCAAGCTGCTTCCACCTCATCCAAACTTGGAAAATAGTAAGAACAAAAGTGTTCAGAGATAATTAATGTTTAGGCTAAACGAAAGGCTTAAACTAAACATTCTGTTCAGGTTAATAATCTGAGTAACTGGCTCTTATTAATAAAAATCATGTCTCTTAGAATTAGAGATAACTGAGGCAGGTGGCCTTGTTCTACATGTACCTTCTCGAGTACAGAAGTCTTTCTTCCATCCCTGCGAGAACCACAGCGGGTACTCACTAGGGGCTGAATACTGTGGTGCCCTTCCCCCATTCATAGACTGAAATCCTAACTCCTTGTGGTAGTATTGGTCAAGGGTCTTTTCAAACCTAATTACATCTTAAGAACAGAGTCCCCGTATATTAGAACAGTGCCTTTTTTTTTTTTAAAGGCTCAGAGAACTACCTTGCCCTTTTCCTTGTCTGAAAATATAAGATGGTTACATCTATGAGAAACTGGACTCTCACCAGGTAACAAACGGATCTAGGACATTTTAGCCTCCAGCACTGTGAGAAATAACTTGTTGCTCTTACACTACTCATTCTCTCGTATTTTGCATTAGCTTGACTGGATTGAGATAGCTTGCCATTAAAAATAAGAATCAACTTCACAACCTGAATTGTTACCAAAAGAAGGGTATCATTTATAAGTTATATAGATCACTTACATTCTAAATTAAGATCTGCAATAGAAATTTCTTGGGTGTTCTGGAAACTTTCTCTTGACTGAGACCAATGATCTTTGAGTTAATAAGGTTACAAACACAGAGTGCCCTCCTCAAGCGTTCCTGGGGCCATCACATGAACTCCTAGCTTTGCTCACCAAGTCCCTTGAGTCTGGGGACAGCCTTGCTGTCCTTTGGAATATCTTAAACTGCTGGCAGTGGGGACAACAGACAGACTATGCAGCTCTCTCATCTATAACTTTATCACTTCTCAGGTGACCTAGGCTACTGTGTTTACTGCCTTGAAGTAAGGAGGGAAGAATGATTGTATAAATGACACAAAAGCCAGGAGCTTAAGAGGAGCCCACTTCTTTTCATTGACAAAAATAAAAAACAGGGCTGGGAAGATAGCTCAGTAGAATAAGTGCTTGCCTGACAAGCGCAAGGGCCTGACTTCAATCCCTGGTTCCACCAAAAAAATAAATAAAAATTAAAAATTAAAAACAATTTTTTTTTCTAACAGCTGTGCTTTGATCTTCTCAGATGTTCTTTCCTCAGCTTGTGTCCCTACTTCCCTTAGGCCACCTTTCTGTTCCTTTTATCTGAGTCCCCCTGTGAGTAGTGCCAATCAATAGTATTCCTTTTACTCAAATCCTATCATTTCCCTTCTCTCTTTAGCTGACTTATTTTTTCACAGCATTAGGCATCATCCGATATCATATCTCCATTTATCTGTTTACTCCTATCTTTCCACTGGCATATAAATTCCTGGAGGCATGTAGGTTCTTTGATTTCCAATTATATCGCCAGCACTTCTGTCACTGTATGACACATGCCAGGTGAACTATAATTATCTACTTATACATAAATGGAAAAAATAAAGTACAATTCTTTCTAGAAAACTTACAAAGGCAGGTCATCAAATGCAAAAAACTATTTGCATGACACATTGTAAAAATAATGTGATTCCCAGAAAAGCAATCTAGAATGATCAAGGGCAGAATCTCTTGCTAATGAATATGCGTACTAAACTACAGAAATAACTTCTAATTAAATAGACATACCTTCGTGACGTTAGAATCATGGCCAAAGGGTTAACACAGTATGAAAGTCAACTATGACATGCTGTAATGTTAGTAATCAAACACAAACTCAACATGGGAAATTCCATGAGCCTTGGGGCTGGGGAGATAGCGCAGTAGAATAAGCACTTGCCTGGCAAGCACAAAGGTCTGAGTTCAATCCCCAGTATAGCAANAAAAAAAAAAAAAAAAAAAAAAAAAAAAAAATCCATGAGCCAAAACAAAATACCAATGAATTATTCTTCAACCTAAATAAGAACACAAAATTCCAAAAGTAAGCCTAGTCTAACTCAGAGGCTTAAATACCACAATGGAAATGAGGTAGTAACTACAATCTCACTCCACTTAGTCACTGCATAAAGGAACACTTCTCCCAAGGTCCCCCAAGGCACTTGCCTTTAACAATGCATCTACATATATGTTGTGCTGTGACATGATCTCCTTCACATCCCATTTCACGTTCGTCATTAGGAGCAGCATCTGTTCATAATCGATGGCTTTACCAGCTACAATCCAGTATATCGGTTTCCGTAGTTCACTAGCAGTTGAAACTGTCTGAAATAAATTTCACAGAAATAAAAATAATCCTTTTCTAAATGTATCGAATGTATTAAGAACACCTGCCCTTGTTTCTAATATATACCATATCTGAAAATAAGGAAAACAACTGGAGATTGAAATTATGAAAATATTTTAATATGAAGCCAAAGGCATTATTCAAACACAATTTTGAGATATTCAATAAACTCAAGGCCACGGACATCAAAATTATAGAAGAGCTAAAGATTTTCATGAAGACTAGTGCTTACTGCTCAGATTCCACTTCTCTGTAATTCCACTCCCAGGATCCTACCTCAGAATGTCAGGGGCTGCCACCTGCAATATGCATCAGCTGTCTAACCGGTCTCCCATTCCTATGCTTGCCATTTAATCTCACTCTTCAGCCTGTCCCCAAAGAACACCTTTATACCACACGCACCTGGCAATGCTGCTCAGCTATTCCAAGCCCTCCCAGTGATGCCCTGGGCCTTCCAGACAAAGCTCAGCTTCAGGACTTTATACGACTGGCTCCTGCTGGACACCCAGCCAGCTTTCTCATCAGCAGCCCTCTTCTTCCTCTGACAAAGTGGGTTTTCTCCAGCTGCCAACACACACTACCCTCTCCTTCACCTTGTGTTCCTGATACATGCTGCTACCTTAGTTGAAGTACATCCCCAGTGTCTACCTCACTGGTACAGTGTAGACATCACTCCCTCCAGACAGCCTTACTAGACAACCTTCTCCTGGCTGCAACTCTCCCCCTCCCAGTATAGGATGAATATGCTGAAGTTGCTCTTTATTCTCATCACAACATTCACAGCTTTCTATAGACAGGGTCTTCACTGGCTTCCTAAATTAAAAGTTACATGAGGTGCTCAATGAAAGTATTCATTTTAAATACAAGAACCCATGAAGTAGTAGCTCTCCTAGAGTCTGGAAACTGAACTTTAGTAGAAAAACAAAACAAAGCAAAAACTGAAGTAACTTGTGACAGTCCTATCTCCTTCCCACTGAAATGATACAATAGAAGACCATCCATACCTGAGAATAGAACTGCTGCAGAAAGGGCTTCTTGACTGCAGGCATCACAGCATCCAGATGTGGCTGAAGAAACTCAAACTGTTCAGCCAAGAACACCCTAAAGGATAATAACCACCATGGAAACAAATTAAAGGATGTGGAGCCAACTGTGATCTTGTGTGCAATTAATCTTTTAAGATCTCCAAGCAAAACCTTAACAATTAAAATTATTTTCCAACTTAGGATAATCTGACCGTGACACATTCACTGACAGTTTATACAGTTAATGAATGGAGACTGAGGTAAAAGAAAAGTAACTTCAAAGGACATAACCAGGTCACCACAAGATAAGAGTTATGTTGCTTTGTGTGTTAAGACTCGAGCACAGATAACATAACAGATTGAAAAGAGAATATAGTAGTTTTAAAGGATTTATTTTAAAGATTCCTTTCTATCATATACAACAGACTTTTCATGTAAACAAACTTTTTGAAGTCTGTTCTACAACACACTTTTCAGATTCAACATGTAAAACTTTTTGTAAGTTATCCAAACATTCGTAACATGTAGAGAAATGTACTCGCCCAGCATGCACACAGGTGAACCCCGGTGCAAGAAGCTGTGTGCAGGCAGGAGCCACAGCCTGGTGAACGGACCCCAAACGCAGCCTGCAGTACACCCCCAGTGCAGACATCCTGGGGCCCAGCACTGCTCGCCTCCACTCTGTCATGTAGGCCAAAATCGTTCAGTTACATTGGCCATTTGATGGAAAAACTTACTTGCTTTAGGAGAATTAACATATCTGGGGGTTTGTAAAGGATGAATTATATTTAATTATTTAATATATTTGGTTATATTTAACACTAATCTGACAATGTAGCTACAGGTTCTCTAGAACCTTCAGTGTTCAATAGAGAAATGTAAAGTATACTATAAGACTTCTTAAAGATTTACCTATAGGATGGATCATGTTACTAAAGATCAAAACTTGGAAGATTTTCTTCATTTATATAACTAAAAGCCAACCATGCAATTTTAAAAATCAACTGGCAATCCACGTTAGCCTATGTCACATCTCAGAAATACGTGACAGAGGTAGTAATTGTAGAAGTTCAATTATATAATATTTGCTTGTAGAACTTTTCTTAGTTAAGGGCAAAGCAACTATCTCTAACAACTTACAAGGACTCTGTGGCAATCACTCTTTCTGCCAACCCATACAATGTATCCCCCGATGTCAAAACCACAAGGTGGCTGAGGTGAGGGCTGGGAACCTTCTCCTTTCTTTCTTCTGCAGCTGTGAGTGTGGCAGGAGGATCAGCTGAAACTTCCTGAAAACACAATGTATATGTATGCACAACAGCTAAAGCAGGAAGTCTAATAGTAATAGACCATAGTAACCACAGTAATAAGTAGTAAACCCCATCATAATAACAGCAATAAACCACAGAATAGAAGTTTGGGTATAACCAGAACTGTAATTGAAATACTGATAGATAAATTACAAGTACACCCATTTCTATTTTTCCCCCAAATTTTATGTCTTGTTACTATCCAAACTTTACTCTCCATTTCTTTTTTCTTTTTTTCATTTTTTTATGTATTTGTACAGGGTCTCACTATACAGGTTGGACTCATAGTGATCCTCCTACTGTCAGCCTCCCCAGCGCTGGGATTACAGCTGTGAGCCACCATGTCTAGACTCTGACGCTGGCCCAGTGCATCCCAGGTGCAAGGCCAGCATGGCATGTGGGGCCAGGGATCGAACCCTGGTCCCTGCATTTGCCAAAGCAGGCACTTAGTCCACTGAGCTATCATGCTGGCCTCAAACTTTGCTTTTTATACTAAGTGGAAATCATTTTATATATCATATACCACTGCCTGTGATATGAACGCATGATTTAACATCTTCCAACATAAGAAACTCCTATGACTTGACAAATATTTCCCCCGAGACAACAGTGAGAAAGCTCTCAAAAACTTGCAAATGAGGGAAATAAGATTGTCCCTTGAGAACCAATCTGGTAGGACTGTAAAGTACTGTTTGATCAATCACTTCACAACTGCTTTTTTGGGGGGAGGGGTACTAGGAATTGAACTCTGGACCCTGTGCTTGCCATGTAGGAGCTCTGCCACTGAGCTAGATCCCTGGCCCCACTACTAAATCTTAATGAAGGTAAGATTGATAGAATCTCAAGAAGGTAGGACTAGAATGTAGTTATAAAATGAAACAGAACCAACTGTACGGTATGTAACTGGACAGAGATTTTTGATGAGAAGATGGTCAGTATGAATAGAAGAAAGCGATGCCCGGAGGGCAGGGTGTGCTGGGCTCCTCTGCACTGCCCAGGAGAACACCAACAATTTCAGATACAACATGAGGGATATAGACTGATCTGAAGTCAAGAAACCTTACTAGCTTCAGATCTCTATTTAATTTTCATCTGATGCTATGCTCACTAGCAATCTCCTCATCACGGGATTATAATACCTGATTATCTTCCCAGGTATTCTGATGTAAGGCAAACAGTTTCCAGGATATGAGCTGGGCACATTCTTAGAAGTCACAGAAATATACCCGCAGGGTGGGGCAGATAAGAGTGTCTCGCGATCTTAACTAAAGATCTGAACTAGCTACCCGGAGTAGCTAACACAGGACCAGAAGAATGTCAACCCAAGTTCCAATCACTCTACATATGTCAGTAGAGATGTATTTAGCTGAACAAGCTTCCTTTTGTGCAGGAAACATGAAAGTGTTTGTATAGAGCACTGATATCACAACACTTACCTAAATAGATGCTGCATTCAATCCAAAGTAGTAATTTCCTTCTAACAATGTGAATGGCATTATAATCTCATTGTAATTTCACCATGAAAAACTTCTCTAGACAAATTTACTTCTATTAATAATTAGCTTATCTGGTAATCTGAACAACTAATTTGAAAACAATATGCATTGTGGAATTCCTATCATTTTGTTTAATGAAATTCTGTATCACTACTAATGCTTTGTTGTTGATGATGATGTTCTTGTTGTTTTTAACTAATTTAATTTTTATTCTCTTAAAAAACCTTTAAAATGGAAATTATAATCTCAGTTTATGTACAGTACTTTTGGCAAGAAATTTTACATATTACATCTTGGAAAAAAATTCCAAGAAAGAAGTACACAAGAAAAATATCCATAGGATAATTTATATCTCATAGGCTACATATTTTCTACCATCCAACCATTTAGCAAAATTAAAATTTTGATTGAATTATGGAATGGTGGAGGCAGAAGAGATGTCAAACATCTAATTACAATCCTCTGTATTTATGAAGTACTTTGAGTATGGAGAACATTAAATGGTTATATTATGGATTTTCAAAGAACATTGAAAGAATGGACAGCACAATTAGACATTTAAAAGCAAATATAATTAAGTGCTTTAAATGACCCTCAGAGGACATCTCAGCATAAAAATTGGACATAAATAAATCTAAAAGTCCTAGAAAATGTCAATCTATGTTACTGTTGAAGCAAGTCTATAATCACATCTCCAACATTATTTTCTGATGCATAAGAGTCATAAAATGCAAGCAAGATACTGGAAGTATAATTTATTTTTATAAACTTAGGAAATAAAAATAACAAAATCTTTCAAAATAGAAATGGCTTCATTGCTAAATTCTTTTCATTTCTGATCTTCTAAATATTCTCTCAAAACTTTCATTACTTCTCTAGCGTTTATTTGGGAACAACTGCACTCTCTAAGTTGAATCAGGACCGTGGACCCATGCAAATTACTTAATGTTGCTCTTTCATTATTTATTTCAAAATAATTATATCAAAAAAGAGACCTGAAAAAATTAGATACTATTTGTTATCCACTGTAGCCCATGCTATTTAATTTTGATAGTTATTTAATGTCTGACCAAGTGAGAAACCTAGAAACCATTCACAACTCTCTATTTCCTTATTAACCACACCCAAAACTTTGCCTAAAGAGATGTTTTTCTCATTCCTTTCTGTTGTCACTAATCAGATCGCAGGCCCTTTAGCAGTGTGAGGTAGACTTTTCTAATTAAATAATATTTACATAATAGATAACAATGAATCAATTAATAAAATAGAATGCCTACATAGCTTTTTACTTCTTAGAATTGCGTCTGTCACACCCATAAATTTCTTTCTTTTTTTTCTTATGGAAAAAGAACAAAGCTGGGCACATTACACTACCTTACTTTAAAATAAACTACATACTATATAGTACCAAAGAGTACAGTACTGGCAGAACAGATAAGTAGGTAAGTGGAACAGCATAGAGAACACAGAAATAAATCTACACACAGATAACTGATTTTAGAGAGGCCAGAAGCACACAATGGAGAAAAGTTCTGTGTCTTCAATAAATGTTGCTGGGAAAACTAGATGCCCACTGCTAAAGAATGACACTAGATCCTTATGTATCCATACACAAAAATCAACCCCACACTGACAAGACTAAAACTGAAGGCCTGAAACTACTAGAAGAAAACATAAGGGAACCGCTTCAGAAAACTGGGATAGGACTCTTTGGATAAGACCTCAAAAACACAGGCAATAACAGCAAGTATACACAAATGGATTACATCAAACTAAAAAGCTGCTGACAATAAAGAAAACAACATAACAGTGAGACAAACTACAGCATAGGAGAAAACATATTAAACTATGATGACAAGAGTTAACATCTAGACGATGTAAAGAATTCAAACAACTCAATAGCAAAATAATCCAAATATTCCAATTAAAAATGAGGAAAAAGACCTGAATTAACATTTCTCCAAAGAAGGTACACAAGTGCCCTTAAAGGACATGCTCAAAGTAATGAAAGAAAAATAAATAAATAAATAAATAAATAAACAAACAAAAAAGGTACTGCAATACAGTGCACACGATGTATCTAAAAGTGTACCTTTACCTAGTGCAATTATCTTAAATGTTTTACATGTTCTCTGGTTGATTTGTCTGGTTTCAATCTACAACTCCTCACAGTAATCATTATGTACTATAAACATGTACTAATACAAGTCAAAAAACTGTTCACCACATCACTTGATCACCAGAAAAATACACATCAAAACTATAATGAGTCATCACCTCATCCCAATAAGCACAGCTATAAGCGGAAAAGTAATAAACAAACAAACAAGCAACTTGCTAGAATGTGGAGAAAAGAGAACTCACACAATACTGGAGGAAAGGTAAATTACTACAGCTATTAGAGAAAGCAATGTCAAGGTACCCAAGGACACTGAAGAGAGCCGGTATGTGTTCAGCCATTTCACTATACCCCATATTTTTTATTGTAACACTACTTAGAATTGGCAAGATACAGGATCAACCTAACTATCCATTAATTGATAGATGAATACATGTTAGCCATAAAGAACAAAATCCTGTCATTTGTGATAATACAGATGAGACTGGGGAACATTAATAATAAGCCAGGTACAGAAAGACAAGTACCACATGATCTTATTCACATGTAGTATCTGAAGGAAGTGGAGAGTAGAAGAGAAGCTACCAGAGGATGGGGAAGGGAAGAGGAGAGGGCATACAAAGAAACTGGTGAAGAGACACAAATAAACTGGTAAGTGAGAGGGAAAAGCAGTGGTACCCTATTGCACAGCATTGCTCTAAACATTTCAAAATACTTAGAGGAGAGGTTCTTGGAGACTCTTAGATAAAAGGAAAAGGTAAATTCATGAGGTGATAGATAAAATAAATACTCTGATTTTATGATTACACAGTGTAAACAGTTATCAAAATACCACACTATATTCAAGAAATATGGACAGTTTCTATATATTAGTAAATTTTAAAGTGATTTTAAGAAAACTAAAACAAGAAGACCACAATAGCAATAAGCCTTGAAGTTGAAACTTTAGTCTTCCACTTTTCATTTCTATTCCAGTCTCCACGCAGTTGCATGGTTTATTTTTCTACAATACCAGTGTATCCTTCTAAATAGCAGTGTGATCATCCTATTCCCTGGTTTGACAGCCTCAATTTAATTACAGAAAAAGTCTAAATGTGTTACCAGGGCATTGTTCATTTGAAACTGATGACCATGCCGGTCCCAATCTGAGGTGATACATATGACTGGTGGGTGACCCACCCTGGACTGCCTGTCGTACTTCATCTTCTCAACACCTGTCTTTCAGGTCTCCTTCTCTATCTAGTTTCCTTTTCACTTCTACTTTGGAAGTCTGAATTCACGGGCCACCTTCTTTCTATAACTTCTCAGTTACCCATGAAGAAAGAGTTTAGTAACTTGTGTTTCCACCATCCAAGCAGACACAAGCATATAAATGACACAAAGTACACTGTTAGCTATNTTATCATTTTTAAATTTAGTACCTAGACATGCTTCCTGGCATAAGTGGGCCCTCAAATTGTTCAATTAATGAACACAATGATGACAGTGATGATAACAGTTTTTGCCTTACCTCCTTTCCTTTTGTGCTCTTTTTAAAATAAATTCTTTATTTTTTAAAGAGAGTAAAAATTAGAATTAAAACAGAAAAACTTACAAGTGATACAGAATTTCACTTAACAAAGTAATATGAATTTCACAGTATTTGGTGTAAAGCATAGTGTTGCCTTCCAACCAGTAGTTTGTATTACCAGATATATGCGTATAAAATTGGAAGAAAGAAAAAAAAAGGAATATATAAGAAATTAAGAAGAAAAAAGTACAAGCAATTGAAAAAAGGATGAAAAAAATTACAGCATTAATTCCTTCTTTCCAAAGACCAGCAGAAGTGCAGAGTACAGTTGTCCAAACCATACTACTTACAAACACAGATAAATGTACCTCCCCCACTCCCTCCCCCATCCTTCTCAGTTCAGTAACTCTTTCCTTCTGAGTAGGTTCATTCCCTTTTTCTAGTATCTACTGTGACCTTCTGATTCCACTGTGCTCTTTCAGGTTTTATACCAATGAGACAATATGATGTTTGCACATGTGGGTCTGATTTATTTCATTTAAGAGTATGTTCTCTAGTAGCATCATTCACTGACACAAGACTCAATTTATCCTGTTTTATAGTTGAATAATACTCCACTGTGTAAAAAATACCAAATCTTCTTTATCCATTTTTAGTTGCTGAGCATTGAGGTTGTTTTCAGAATTGACCTACGACGAATTGGGGGGCTATAAACATGAGCGCAAATCTATCATTGTGGTATGAGATCTTTCAGTTCTTCTGGAAAAATACCGAGGAGGGGAATAGCTAGCTTGAATGGGATCTCCAATCCTAGCTTTTTAAGAAATCTCCACACTGATTTACACCGTGGTTGTACCAGTCTGCATTCCCACCAGGAGTGCGGAGGGTTTTTTTTTCTCTGCAGACCCTCAAGCATTTGTTACTGGCTGACTTCTTGATGATGGCCATTCCTTCTGGGTGAGATGGATTCTCATTGTTGTTTTAATTTGCATTTCTCGAATGACCAACGATGTTGAACATCTTATGCTCTTTCAAATCACTTCAATACAGCATTTGTCTGCCTCACTGAGGGAAAGTTATGAGGTCCCTGATGGCCTCCATCTAACCAATGCCAACAACCAGCCCTAAATATCCACACTGTGGGACTCTACAGCTGATCTTGAAAAACTTTCTGTAATTACTTCCCAGAACATCATACTCTGCTGGTCATCTTATTCTGCTGGCCCCTTGTCATTCTCCCTGATCTTTAAACTCTGGTGTCCCAACTTCAATACATAGACTTCTTTATACTTATACTCTACTCGCCAAATATTTTATCTAGTCAGTTTTATGCCATTTATATGTTAATAAGTTCAAAACTTCTCTACCTGGCTCCAACTTCTCCCTTACCTTCACAGCACTTAATATCTAAAAATGAACTGTGAAGTCCTCTTTAAATAAGTCTCTCTCAAAAGCCTCATCTATCTTCAACAATGGTTCTTCCATTCTCTCTCTAGAAGATAAATGTCATGCTTGACTCCTCTCAGGCCTACACACACCATTTCCAATCCCTTGACAAATCTTCATGGGGCCACCTTTGAAGGATTCAAACTCTGGTCACATCTTGCAAATGTTTTCCCTCTAATGCCTCAATGCAATCTACCTCATGTTTCTCCTAACATGGTACCAATAGCAGCCAAAGTAAATCTTTTTAAAAGAATTAAGTGTCTTTAAAAAAATATAAAGTGTCATTGGCACTACATGACATAGGCCCTGGCAATCTCTCTGCTTTCATCTAAGTACATCATTCCAATTACATTGGCTACTATCCTGTTCCTGCACAAAGAAAACATGCACCTTACTCAGGGTGCATGCATTTTCTATTATCTCAACCTAATACACTTTTCCTCAAACTATGATCCTCTTACTATAAAATAAGTTCCACATGGGCAGGGACTTTGTCAGGCTTCCTTTACCACTCCTAAAACTATGTCTTTAACTCCTAGAAAGTTGCTTGACACCATACACAATTTTCAATTGGCAGGCGCTAAATAAATGCTTTTTGACCGAATGCATTCTTCTCCAGGTGACTCACTTCCTTAACTGCTTCAATGTTACCTTCTCAGAGGGTTCTCCCTACCACCCAAATAAAATCACACCCTTTCTCTCTTTCTTTCCTGTCTTTCATACCTACTTCTTTACCACTCTCAACACAAGCATTAGACTTGTATTCCTTATGTGCCTCCTCTACTAGAGGGACCATTGTACTAGCACAAGGAGTCATGCATACAGCAATCATGGCTGATCAAATTGATAGTAAACATTGATCTTTCCTATACTTCATTCTGTACCCCCATCACTTGGCTCTTTTACTTCTCTTTTCTCTACTGCTAGCACCTTGTAAAGCACTTGGTATTTTCTTGTCAGTTCAGAATTGTAAATAGCTATCTCAGAACAAACCAAAGAATGGTGAGGAGACCTAAAACCAGCTGCTACTTGGTGTGAATAAATATTGTGGGAAAATGAGCTTGGAGTATTATATTCTAATAGTATGATAAAATCTTTTTCTAACAAATGTTCTCATTTGAAAAGATTTTATAACTTAACTTAATCTGACATGAACTTCTTGACAATATTCAAACTCAAAATACCTCAAAGATCACCATTAACATACACAATTGCAGTTACTTTTAATTTTTGATTAGCTATAGATCACAATAAATACAACATATTTATAAAACTGAAAGTTTCTTTGAATTTAGATGCTCACTGTGCAGTGAATTTGGGAAAGAGTAAGCCAGCAGGTGATGCTAGACGATAGCAGCAGGTCAGAAAAGGGTATCTGAAATCTAAGACATAGGAGGTCTACCTCCTGGTGACAGGAAGGGCCAGAAGCACTTACACAACTACCTCTTGGTTCCTTTAACACAGTGAGCTGTCTTTACTTACAGGGTTCTTTCACAAAATAGTCAGAGATCAACAGAATTGCCACCCCTGAACTGAAAGGTTTTCATTAAAATACTTTCCTCTGTTCCCAGTGAACACCAGCATTTGAGGCACAAAAATATGGCAATCATCTGCTTGAAGTCTAATGACTTATATTTACATTTAGAAAAAATAGTGAAGAGAACAAGATATCACAAAATGTCGGCTGACATGAATGAATGGCATGTGTTAAATGCACTTAAATGAAGCGCTCCTCAACTGAATCAAGAAATCAGTTTACTCCAGTCCAGTAAGTAAAGGAGGATACACCCATTTGTTGTAGAAATGAAACTTCAATCAATAATTATTCTCACAATAAAAGACTTACTTTAGCCTTTACTGCCTTTAATTTACTGCTACATAGATAATTTATATTACTGGAATTTTCTGGACAAATAAAAAAATTAATTTTATTGTGGGAAGCAGTTGAAGCTAGAGACTGATCACACGAGTGGAGCAAGGATGGAAAAAAAAGAGCACCCAAGCTGAGCCACAAGAAGGAGCTGCTCCAGCTCTAAGAGCACATGGGGCTCCTGGCTACCATGCAGGCAGGTTGGTGGGCAGGGGTGGCATACCACATCAACCTGCCGAGGTATAAATACACAGTTGCTGCAGGAGTTGAGCAGTTCCTTTCCTCCCATCCAGACAGAGGGCTCCAGCTGACCTCAGTTTTCTACCTCTTTTACTTCTCCATCCTACAGCCATCCTTCCCCTGGAGAACGCTGAGAGCTGTAAGGGACATAGCACTTCAGTGGAACAAAAGGTGCAGGCTTGCTGGGATTATCCTCTATCCCCATTTAAAGCTATCGCTGTCTCGCTGAGATTAATCAATTCAAATTGGACTCTGTCTACCTATGCTGTCTACCACTAACAACAGACACATGACTCAAAATGGACTTTGTTTTTTTTTTATTTTCCATTTTTATTAATTTCTTATTTTTTTGACTGTTTGATCTTTTTATATGAGAGTGAAGAGTTTCTAGTTTCTAGTTGTTGTTCTGCTATTTTTATTTGTTCCTTTTCTCTTTCCCTCCTGTATTCTTCACCAGTTTCCAAAAGTTTACATGATCTTCCTTTGTCCTCCAGCTTCTACTCTCATACTCTTATTCTATTTCTCTATTTTACCCCCTAACCAATTTAACTTTTCCCCTTGAGGGTAAAATCACTACACTGAAAGCTAACTTACTGCATACTACTATCTGGTTCATTTTAGATTCCA
>NDGN011484575.1:0-14808 GCA_002564285.1 Tympanoctomys barrerae
AACCCGCTCGGGCCCCCCTCCTGTCCCTCTCTTGGACAGGAGCTTTCTTTCCCTCAATAAATAGATTCTGTTCATAAAAAAGAAAAAAGAAAAAACTGTGATTGATGTGTGTGTGTGTGTGTGTGTGTGTATGTATGTGCACGTGCGTGCGTGCATGCGCATGTGCACTTTGAGGGCATGCAGATGAGTTAGGCCACAGAATTTTGAAATGTATTTGGAAGATAGAAATGTTGACCCATTGAATAATCTCCAGACTGAAAGTGCCCCTCAAGAAATGGCCTTATGTGTTTCCCTGAATGCTTCTGGTGCGTACAGAGCTCTTCGTGGCCTTCCTCCTTGGGTGCATTCTTCAGCAATTATGCGTAAGAAAAAAATTTGTGCAGACGGTCTTTGTTGACCTCCACTGTGAAATGTGCAAGTGGTGGGACCTAAAACAAATCTCTTTTATGACTCCTCGTACTCACTTGTAGGACTCACTTGCTTTATTCCCCCTGAATTCCTTTGAATTAAAACTTTTGCAGTGTGCATAGTTTATCTATTGGCCAGCGTGTGTTGGTACCCGCACAGTAGATGTGTACTTAATTGCTTTTATTCTTGATTCATTGTTGCTTCACTCTTAGGACTTGATTTCCAGTAGCTGTGCCAGTGGCATTTTAGGAGTCACCAAAATTGAGAGGCAGGCGAGTGGTGCTGTTTGAGCTCCATCTAAGCCTGGCTACTGCTTCTGGATTGCATGTGAAGGGTCTAAAGGGATCATGTCCTGAGGGCCAGGCCAGGAATGTATCTATTTTCTTCCGGAGACGGCCACAAATGCTTGCTGTTCCTGAGAGATGGCATTGCCTTTTTTATTTTTCTAGTTTAAAAAATTCCATGTCGGTAGGGTTAATATTGTAGCAGGAGAACTTGATAGGTGCTTACCATCTCCCTGAGATGCCTCTTTGTCCATAAGATGAAACTGGTAGCACCTTTAATTATTAGCTGACGTGGTCCACTCCTTCATAAGCATCTGGTGATGAGTCTCCGAGATGATTCACTTTCAGGTTTAGGTTGACTGGTAACGCGAGGAGGCACCAGTACCTGAGCTTGAGCTGCTGCCCCCTGTCCTCTCCTGCCACTCTCCTCAGTGAGCGCTGTGTCAGCTCCATGCCTGCCTATCACGAGCTGCAGGAGACGGCCTTTATTGTATACCTATCTTTTTAATTTGCTGCATTCCTTTCTGTACTTATTTGTTCTCGATAGCCAAGGGGGAGACTGCCCCTTTTAGCACAGCCATAACAATTAAAACAGTATCTTAAATATTTGTATTGCTGCCTGCTCCTGGTGCCACAGAGTGATTGGGGTCACTCTGACATTTAATCAAGTTAAGCTTTCAGAAAATATGTTTAGCAGGTAACCCGAGAGCTAGAAGCCTCATAACGCAACTGAGAAATTTCATCAGGATTAATTGATTAATTTCTCAAGCACCTCTTGTGCATTTTGCCTTTAATTTTCATTTTTTTGCATTTCCATTTAGCCATTGCGGCTTCGCTTGTTATTTAATAATAAATGGTTACAAATTGTTTGTGTGTTTTTGTAATTAGAATGTGATAGCAATCGCCTACCAGATGAACTGACATCATAATGACATGAAGTCGGTAACAATTATGCCTAACAGAAAAATTAATTATGTAATCCTATCATCCCATATTTTGCCTCAGAGATTAGATTTGGCTTTTGCTAGGCGGCCTGGGTCGGTGACAGCATGGCGTAGCTCTTCTCACCACTGTGGTTGGAGTAGCTCACTGTGTTTCTTGTGTCACCTGGGATCATCATTTGATCAGTTTAGATTTTAAAAATATTTTAGGCTCTTGCTGTGTTCTGTTTAGTTATGCTCTGTTTGTGCTGAGAAAGAGAAGGCACAGACCTGTTCTCCTCGGATGAGCTCCTACTTCCTCAGTGGACAGACGTGTTCAGCTCCATCCCGGAGGGAGGCTTTCTTCTTGCCCCGTTTCCTTAGCTTTAGGGAATGTAAGCTGCAAGTGTATGGGGGACTGAAGCATTTTGACTCTGGCATTTGGAATTCCTCAACCTTGGCGCAGAGGAATCCTACAACAGCTGCACAACAGTGGTCCAGGCAGAGACCGAAGAGGGCCGGAAGCCCTCCTCAGATGACCCGGCTCACCCCAGCTGTGCCACCCTGGAGGTTCCTCCACCTGGTGCCTGAGGCCTCCTGGGCCGCAGATGGGGTAGAGGTGGCTCTCCTGACCATGCACAACTGGGGAGGGGAGGCCGGAATGATCGAATCCAGCATCTTCCTGCAGGTGCAGAAACTAGTACTCTGAGATGGTCTGAGGTCTGCTCAAGGCGGAGCTGGGGCCACAGCTGGAGTCCTGAGTGCCCAGAGTGGTGGTTTGCCTTCCCTTGGCTTTATTTTGTTTTGTTCTAAATGTTTGCCTAAAACTACTGGTGTAGTTTGTATATAGTTTCTAAACTAAAGGCTGGGGAAAAAGCAGAGGAGTCAGATTTCCAATAAGTTCATCATTGAGAGAACTGGAATTTATTTCCTTCTAGAGTTTTAAATTTTGTTAAAATGTATTTTAATGAAGCATATATTTGAGTCTTCAGTAGATACGCACTTAATTCCCCATCCTTGTTATGGCCCAGGAAGTTTCTATTTCTAATCCCATGGAAAAGTTCTTGGAATTCTAGTGAGTTACATCCAGCCTACCACACCCAGTACAAGCCATGGTGAGAAGGCAGACCCCAAAGCATGTTGGTAGTTGTGAGGAGCCCGCAGGTCCTAGGTCCAGCCACAGTGGCTCTCTGGAAGAAAGGCCTCCACCCAGCACCCAACCTGGGGTTATTAATTTGTGAGGAAGGGAGTGGCTTAAGGATGAGTGACTGTGAGAGTGTTGGGACGTAGGTGAGTGCTGTGAGTGGGGCCAGGCAGGAGGCCTGAAATCACCTCTGCAGTGTGCAGAGAGCAGGACAGGCAGAGGGTGATCTGCATAGTGTAAGTGAGGTAAGCACATGATGTTTTGGGCTTGGTGCTTCAGCTCTGATGTGCAGTATTTTATGCCCCGGGAAGTCATAGCCTCTCATCTTGAGCCGTAATCCCAGCCAACAGCATGAAGCATAGCTCTCTGTCCTTCCTCTCCCCACGCACACACATTTTGGGGGAGCTATGAGGGGGCAGAGCTGGGCAAGCACCGTTCTGCTGTCTTCGCTCATCCACACCTCAGCCGAACCCATCTGCATTGCCTGAAGCCTGTTAAAGGGGGAAGGAAAAGCCCAGTCAGCTCTGTACACATCAGTACCTGGAACTAGGACCAGGTTTAGCCAAAATGCAGATAATTGCTCTTCTTTCAAGGAGAGTCCTCCCGCAGTCCTCCACCCTTATGGGCATTTTAAAGCCTTCCAGTGTGGGCCATTCTTACACTTTCTAGTCACCCTAGTTTTAATGGCTGTGGAAAGTTACATGGGTGAAGGAAACATGGAGTACCTCCCCACTCCCCACAGCAGGCATGCGTTTGTCCAGTTTCTTACAGTTCAGTAAAGAAGCCCGCAGTTTGATGTAACTTTATCTTTATCCTTTATTTCAAATTATTGCCTCAGGATGCGTTGCGAAGAATGGGCCTTTTAAATTTAGGGCTCTTGACCTCTGTGGCCATATTGCTGTCCAGACAGCCGACCCCAGGGAGTGCCCCGACTTGTGCTTAGTACGTGGGCTGCTCATGTTGGCTGTGTGAGAAACTCTGCATGACAGAGAAAAACACAGGAAGACCAAAGTATTGCAGGGCTTTGGGTCTGGGTGGTGGTTCAGGTGGGCTGTTCTCACCCTCTGCCCTTGTCCTCAAGGCCATGTTATCTTCTATAAACAACTTACATAAACTCTTCACTGTTTCACTTATACATTATTTTGTCAGTGCTCTTCAGTGTTTGTTTTCATGTGAATTACAGCAGCAGGATGTCTTTTTAGGGATCTTCAGAATTGTTTACAAGTGTGCTTCCTTAGGCCCTGAGTTGAGGTGGCCCCAGGCTTGTCCAGTGGACCCCCACACACACACACACACTGGAGGAGTGTGTGGCCTCAACGATTGTCCTCTCAGTCCTGACCCCCACTTGTGGACTGGTCTGTTTTCTGAACCCAGGTAGGTCATTGTTATATTCAGTCAGGACACAGATCTGAAAACTCAGAACATGTGGCTGTCCTAGATGGTGATTGTTGCTCTCTGTGGAGCTGCTTGGCTTGAGATCCATTTTTAAGGGAGAGAGAACTTATTAATGAAAACATTCAGGCCTTATCTCTTAAGGATATCTTACCTACGCAGAGTATAGTTTGAGCTAATGATGTATATAATGCTGAGTTTACTTCACATTATTAAAGTCATCCACACTTGAATATTTGTTCAAATACATTTCGAACAATATCAAAGATTCCAGAAGATAAAACCTACTACAGTAGTTAGGACAGGTACTTAGATGACATGAGGAGTTCCTTTGGGGCTGGAGAACAGGGTATGTTCTGATGCAGAGTCATGCTCTTTGTGGAAGTGTCAATTTTTTCTCCTAAGAGCATATTTATAAAATCAGTTGGACCTTACACAGTTGCAACTTCTGAGTCACTTTCGCTTTTAACTTACTGTGGGAGAGGAGACTGTGAAGAATTCCCTGTTAGCCAAGTAACCGGGAATCAGTGTTTCTTCCAGCTGCTTCTGTTTCTTTGAATATTATTCTCTAGATTCCGTTCCACATGTAGCTTCTTTCTGTTCTAGAGAAAGGGCATTTTCAGGTTACGCGGAGATATTTTTTCCTTTTCCCTCCTTACTTCGTTACAGGAGCTGAGTCCTGAGGAGCTTCTGTGCGTTGCCTCCGTGGGGACGGGGCCTGCTCGGGGACACCACGGCGCCCCTGCCCTTCTCTCCCCCTCATTTCTCAGGGAGGCCTGCTGTTCACTCTTTTCTTTGGGGGAAAACATCAATACTTTGAACATTCCACTGAACTTCCTTCTCTGTACATTCTTTTTCCTTCTCCATATTTTGTTCTAAATCAGCAGTATCTTACCAAATTAAATCCGCAGGGCTCGGCGGTGACCAGCTTTCAACATTTCCTTTTTGTCTTTCCTGCCTCTACTGAACGAGCCATGCTCACCTGCCCAGCTTGGGAGCCGGAGCCATGGGCCCTCCCAGTGCCTTATCCTAGCTTCTTCCCTGAAAACCCAAGCACGTAAAGGGAGAGGCTTCTACTCTTCTTCATTGGCCCTTTTCTCACTGTCCAAAAGATTCATGCGTGATCTCCAGGAAATCCCTGGACCCTGCCAGCAGTCTGCGTGTGAATATTCCAGAGAAGTTCCTGCTTTGTAAGTATGGTCTGAGAGTGTCAGGTTGGTGGTGTGGGTGTCACACGCACCCTCCCCACACAGCCACAGAGGACACCTGTGTTTCAGCTGCGCCGCAGCCCCAATGGGGGGGAAATGCCCCAGTACGTTGGCTGTGTCTGAAAATGACGTCAACCATGGATGTAGGTACCTCGAGGCAGCCCTTGGGAACAGCAGAGAAATGTAATTCCTTGTTTTTGTCTCTTTTTTTTTTTGAGAGGAAAATGATCTAATAATGGCAAGTAGCGACTAGCCCTCAAGAGTAGGTGTAAATATTTAATCCTATAACAGGTCAGCAGGAAATGGGAGTTGTTATTCCCATTTTACAGATGAGGAAACAGGCTCTGAGAGGTCAAGCCTCTTGCCACCAATTGGAGCCCCAGTTCTTGCAGTGTCCTATATCTGCCTTTCCAAGAGGGCTAATATAGTAGAGAATTTCTAATAATACACTAGAGGATCTCGTGTGTGTGTGTGTGTGTGTGTGTGTGTGTGTGTGTGTGTGTAGTTTTCTTTAATAAAATGAAAGCATTTAAAAGTGATTCAAGAGACCTAGGGGTATAGCTCAGTGATTGAGAGATTCAGATGAAAAATACATAGATGGAAAATTGAATCTCCACTTTTGTCTTTATCCTTTTTCTAGGAATTAAACAGATATATGTATATAGTATGAAGATTTTATGCTATCAATATGAACAATATTCTATATTTTCTGGCATTTTTATTTTTCTTTAAGTATAGCTGTCCCTTTAGGTCAGACGGTGATATAGAAATAAAATTTGTAACTATAGTAATCACAGTCTGGGAGATCCATAATTTAGTTAGCTATCATATGTGCAGTGATATTTTTTGTTGCCTTTATGTGTTTTCTTTTCTTACTAAAATAGGATTGTAGTAAGTGTACTATCCGTGTATAGAGTCATCCTTTGTTTACTGGTATTTTGTTTTTGTACAAAGACACTGCTGTATTTTTCCTTATTTAGATAAAAAGTATTTTAGTGTTTTAGCAATGAATATGCTTGTTAAGTTTTGGTAAGCATAATTTATTGTATTTAAGCTGTGTGTATACCCATTCATGTTTGAAATTTTATTGAAGAGACTGGTTTTTATTAAATGCTTGTTGGCATGATATAATTGTGAACTTTTGCCATTTTGTGTGTAGTGTAATGAATTATGTTGATTTGATTTCCCAATAGTCACCTTTGCATTCCTGGAATAAACCCTAATTTGTTTTGGTTCAGTATTCTTTTGATATGTTGCTAAATTTGATTTGCTAATATTTAATTTTTTTAATAGCTGCTGGCTTGAGATGTGTCTGTAATGTTTTCTCCTTGTCTGAGCTCTATAGGTATCGATGTTACGGTTATGTTTTGAAAATGATTTAAGAAAAATTTTATATTGTCAGCATCTTAGATATATTTAAATAATGTAGGAAATGTATAAGTTTTAAGTATTTAAGTGAAACAAACTAAGGTAGCCAGTATTGTATCTCTCCTAACCCTAAAACTGTTTTAATATGTTCATGATGGGGCTGGACCGGCACAACACCCCACCACGCAGGTCCTCCCAAGAATGTAGGTTGGCAGGAAATGTGTTAAAGATTCTTAAGAATATTCCAGAATTGTTTTGATGCTCACTTTAAGTATTTTTTTTTTCCTGAATTCTGATATATTCTAACTCTGCAAAAGTCATAGGATCCATTTAAAATTTAAGATTATTGGGCTGGCAAGATAGCTCAGCAGACTAAAGTACCTGTTTAGACAAGCACAGGGACCACAATTCAATCCCGGCATGACATGCCAAGCCAGCCCTGCCACCAGGGCAGCGTAGTGGCGCATGCCTATAATCCCAGCACTGGGGAAGCTGAAAACAGGAAGATCACTATGAGTTCGAGCTGCATGGTGAGACCCTGTAACAACCAAATACATTAAAAAAATAAAATTTAAGATTATTGCAGTTGTATACTACTGTTATGTCATTTTTACATACATGTTGGTAATCTTTTCCTCATTATTAGTAAAATAGTTTGTACTTCTTGATCAGGCTTATAGTTAAATATTTTCTATGACCTTTGATTTTGAGTTGATTTAGAAGTATGCCAATGAGTTTTTTGATAGTTTATCTTTTGCTGTTTTGTTGTTTTGTTTGAAGGTAGCTTTGAACTTTCTGTGGGAGGAACTGAGTTTTGCATCTGAGCATGTGACTTAATTTTTAAAAGTTTTGCGATGTTAAAAGAATCTTTTTGTAAGATATAGAAGTCACCGTTTCTGCATTTCATGAATCTGATTGATTGTATTCAGATCTTAGCTAAATTGCCCTGCTGGGCTGGAATTTTGATCCTGGGTCTCAGCCTCTGAGCGTGCTGGCTGTAGGCATGTGCTGCCAGTCCTCTCCATGACAGTTTTTCACTGTTGAATTGAAAGTATTGTTTTTAACTATGAAACTTTAATATTTCTAAGAGCTTTTACTTAATGGATTTACCATCTGTTTTACTTATTGGGCAAGAATAATTAATATTTATGACGGTCTCAGGTTTTGTGTGTATCATAATACAAAGAAGTCATAATATCCACAGTTGCCCAGTTTAACACTTTCAGCCTTGAATTTTTTGATTTTGTTTTAAAATCATTTATTTATTTATTTGGTACAGGGTCTCGCTATGAAGCTCAGACTCAGTGATCCTCCTGTCTCAACCTCCCTACCACTGAGATTTCAGGTGTGTGCCACCACATCTGGTTTTGGTGCCCGGCAAGGTGCACCTGAGGTTCCAGGGCCAGGATGGCATGCAGTACCAGGAATATGAACCTGGCTCCTTATGCTTGCCAGGCAAGCGTTTAGACCGCTGAACTATTTCCCCAGCTGAATTCTTTGATTTTTGAAATTGTTCCCTTTGCCTTCTTTATATTTGTCTTGGCGTTGTATAACTGTCTTCACCTCATCCTTTTAAAATTTTTGTCAGTTTTGGGGCGTAGGTCTCATGCAGTTTTAAAAACTCATTGCAACAGTTTTGTTCTCCAGTAGGGAAATTCTGTCTTGTCTGCATTCACTGTGCTCATAGGTAACTTCCACTTTATTGCTTTTGTTGTCTTAGTCTGTCCTTGCCACACATCTCAGTTTATTTTTCTTAATCCCCTTAATTTGAAAGGTGCAGACTTTCCTATCATGCTGGTCTATAACACTGAAAGTAAATTTTTATTTTTCTCCTAACAGATCCAGCAAATTACTGACTCCTCCAGGAAGCGAGCCTCTGCTCACCCCATTCTTTCCCTGCCCAGGACTCTGCCCTCCTGGTTCTGTTCTCCACATCAATCCTCTCTCTTGAATTCACTGTGCCTTTCATGTTCATAGTTTGTCCCTTTTGCCCTCCAGAATAGTAATTTGATCTTTTAATTTTACATTTTTAAATATATGAAACACCAGAAGGTTCCTCCGTGTGTCTCCTCCTGTTGCATCTTCACATGCGTTGCTTCCGGTTCAGCATCTCCTCTCCGCTGCGGCAGGTCCTCTGCAGGTCCGCACGGGCTCCTCCCGCGCTCCTCCCGCAGGCCCCAGCATGGGCCTCAGTGGGCTGTGCGTGTTCAGAGGCCACACAGGTTACAGGTGATCACCCAGCAGGACACATACCACGTGCCACCTGCTGGGTTTCCAGTCTCTTGACCATGTCTCTTGGGAACAATTCCTCCTTTTAGTGAAGCTGGGCTGGCAGAAGGACCAGTCAGGGCCGCCCTCCTGTCAGCGGGACTGTCTGGTGCGTGGGCCATGGCAGGCTGTGCCTGCTGTGGGTGTTACTGGAAACACTGAGGCTTGCAAGGTGTCTGCCCGTGTGCTGCTGCAGGCTCTTTAGGTGGCAGCCCTCCTCTCCAGGGAGGAGGGCGCCGGGAGGGCGCAGGGGCAAATTCATTTCTTCTCACGCCACTGTCCAGTTCATAAAGTTTTGATTACTGCTGTACGATAGGGTGAGAGCTGATAAGGTGTGCGCACTTGCCAAGAGAGGCACTGAAAGGGATGCTTGGCATCGGGACAGAATCGGTGTTAGGAAATCAGAGTGCTCGCGTGAACACAGCCGATCTTACAGAAAGAACACCTGCTTACCCGTAGCCCACAGCATCACTCAGTATGGAGAATAATTTCTGGGCTGGCCAAGTAGCTCGGCGGATTAAAGTGCCTGCAAGCAGGCCCAGGGGCTGGGGTTCGATGCCTGGGCCTGCTGTGCCGGCCCAGCCCCAGGGCACGCTGAGACAGCAGTTGAGACCTGGCGTGGTGGCGCACACCTGGAATCGCAGCTCTTGGGAGGCTGTAAACAGGAGAATCACTATGAGTCCAATCTAGTACTGAGACCCTGAGCACCTGTAGACTCTTCCCTAAATTACAGAAAAGAAAAAAAATAATTTCTATCATTAGAATGTTTTTTAAAAAATAACCTAAAGTAATCCGTTATTTGCCTGTACATGAACGCATGCGCACAACACACACACACACACACACACACACACACACACACACGTGGCATTTCCTCACTTCATAGCTGGAAAATATGGGACAAAATGCCTAGTCAGGCTGGCCCCAATTGGAGGCTGTTATCGTTGGCATCTCTGTGCAGGTGTTTGTGGCTTATATTCACACTCTATTTATACAGATAGGTGCTGGGATGCCCCAGAAAGGGCTGCGGCATTAGTTTGAGCCTGTATATGCTTTTTCTTAATTTTAATGACAGTGTCCTCTTTGGAATTATTTAGTATATTTTCCCACTTCTTTCAGTATCTCAGGATGTAAGTGCCAAAGCACTTCTGGGACTTGGTTAAATCTCCCCCTGCATAGCAGAAGCAGCCCCACCCCCACCCCGGGCTATGTGATGAACACCTGTATTGTTGCAGCAGATACTATAGAAATAGCTGCGCGTCCTTGCAAAATTGCCAGCCCAAGCAAGGACCTGGAAATTGTTGCTATGCATGCGTGTGAGAAATTTCTTAACTACTTCTGTGCTGAATAAAAAAGGCTTTTATGTTCAGGTTTTATAGGAATCTGGGCCAGTATGTTGAACAGAGATGAACATTTTTAAGTTTACTCAGCATGCATTTTAAGATAATCTGTGTTTATGAAGTTTAAATGTTAGTGCCTGCAGCATGGTATTGAAAGAGGTGTCTACACCGGCCGGCCGAGGTTCAGTCACAGTTTATCTCACGAGCTTTTAAATAAGTCCTCTAGCAGTCAGGCTGCCTGTCCCATGGCACTTTGAGACAGTTCTTAACCAGGATGACCAGTGTTTAGGACAGGGCCACAGACTTTGCTGCCATGATTTCTTGATTATTGCGCAAGAGCACCATCATTTTTCTCTTTTTTAATGAAGCATTATGGTCCATTTACATAGTGATAAATAAAGTAATTACTGTAGTGATGGCATTCTGCCTAAGGCGTCTCAAAAACGGAGTGCAAAATCTTTTTAATAGTTCCGTAATGGTCTCTTGAAGTGTCACAGATTTTTATAACGATAGCTGTAATACAAGTGCCATTATTTGCTGTGAGACTTGAACATTTTGACCATTTACACGGGTACTTGTGCGTCTCCAGCTGAGCTGAGTGCGCGCTGCCACAGCGCTGCGGGTGTGCGGCACGCCGGCTTCTGCAGCCGTGTCTGGTGTCTGGAGAGCGAAGCCACTCCGGCCCCACTTGGGATGATTGCAGTGAGTCTAGTCCAGCTCGTCTTTCCATGTAGGAGGTTTTAGGAAATCTTTTTTGGCAAAATGGATATTCTGTTTTGGGAACTCCAAGTCACTGCACAGTTTGAGAGTATTATGTAAGAAGGCTTGTGTTTTTTGATTACCCATCCTTTGAAACAAACCAAACAAGGAACAGCACAGTGACAGAAAGGGGAAGCACGCTTGCACATAGCTCTTAATGGCATGTCATTTGTTTTTTGGATGTCTGACTTCTAAAGCATTTAAAGATGACATGCTCTGAAAAGCCTCCTCTTGCCACATGCCGAGGAAAGCAGGGATGAGTTTAGCTCCGGGCTGCGCGGATCCTGACTCTCGCTAGAGTCTGGACCTGGAAGCTGTCTGGCCTCTGTCCTGGTGGCTCAGGTGCCCACGTGCTCTCCTGTGGCAGGTCTGCAAGGGTGCTGAGGAACCCTTGGGTGCGTGCACACGTACTGCGCTTTGATGGCTTGTCCTGTGGGGCCTGTCCTGGAGACTCACAGCAGACAGGGCTGCTTGTCACCATGTAGCTCGTTAGCTCTTCTGGGTCTTACAGGAGTTTCAAGGACAGAGGCACAGGTGGGGCAGAACTGTCAGAACCACACAAATGAGGAAGAAAGCACTGCAGAATCAGAGGAAGGGAGAACAGGTGCGGACAGCACAGCATTCGAGGAAGGCAGGGAAGCAGTGTGCTGCTCCCGTTCTCAGAGGGTAGAGCTGAAGTGCAGACCCTGCGGTTTGCCAGCTCCTGGATGAGTCTGCCAGAGCCCTGGGCGTCGACCCAGGACCCCAACCCCCTTCCCAGCTGTGACGGGCAGTGAACACACGTCTCTCTGGGGAACTTGCTCTTTTCTGCTGAGGATTGAAGCAGGCCTTTTAGTCACACCTGCAGCTAGTAGCCAGTGGTTTCTTTCCTAGGCTTGAATCTTGGCGCCTGTCAGAAGAGCCTTCCCTTCTAGGGGCATCTACCAGTTTTTCTGTTTCAGGCTTCTGTTCTGTTGCTGTCCTGTCTTCTCCATGAGGTAGCATTGATTGGTCTACCCATTTATCAACATCTACTGGCTACCTGTCAGGTGCTGGGCACTGTGCTTGAGGGGGCAGAGTGGCGGACGGGGTAGGACTCTTGGCCTAAGGAAGCCCGTGTTCTAGTGGGAGAAATAGAGTAAGTCTTACGTATTACTTGCACCGGAGCCCTCAGGGTTTTCTTCCTGTTTTATTTCCTAGTCTTGCCTCCCTGGCACTTACTTCCCATTGTGGGCCATGTGTGGTGTGTAGGAGCCTCTAATCCTGTTACTGTGGAGAGAGCCTTCCCATACTGGCTGCCTCGAGCCTTTCTCTCTTACTGGCTGATGTAGCAACTTAGGCAATGCCCTGTGGTTCCTGCTTGTGTGGGATGACTGCCGACGCTCCAGTGTGTCCCCCAGAGACTCATCTGCCGGGCGTGTGCTCTTGGGCTGTGTCCCTTAGAAGCTGAACCGAGGAAATTATCTTCTTTGTAAGTTACTAGGTCTGTGGTATTCGGAGGTGCAGCAAACAGACTAAGGCAGTGACCTTTACATTTGCATAAAGGCATTTTGGAGAATGTACTAGAAACCACTGGAGTTCTCTTCCACCTACCCCGTCTCGTATCATCTTTTTTTTTTTTTTTTTCTTTCAGAACTGGGGATTGAACTCAGGCCCTTGAGCTTGCCAGGCAAGCACTTATTTACTGAGCCATCTCCCCAGCCCTCATATCATCTTGATACTTGAACTTTGTGTGATTTTATTGCCTATTCCAGTAAAACTTGAAAATAAAAAAAAATGTTGATTGTCAAAAAAGTGTATGTTCTGGAGGTTAATTTTTCTGTTATGGAAGCCATGTGCATTCAAGTACTGGTAAGAGAGCTGAAGTTCAGAGAAAAAAAATTTTAGGGAGAATTAGAACCAAAGCAATGTGCATAAATACAGGTTTTGATATCGTCCTCATAGGATAGTGTGTTATATTGGGTGTTCATCTTAGATATTCCAGCTGAGGAAAGTTTTTTCCTAGTCCAACTTTGTTCTCTTCCATGTGTTTAAGTTGTTGTAGTTTCTGTTTTATTAAATTTGATGTTTTTCCTTAGAAAAGATTAAAGTGCTTAGGTTGGCCCAGAACTTGAAATCCTCTTGCCTCATCCACCCAGAGTATTGGAATTACTTCTTTTTTTTTTTAGCAAGAGTAGACATTGTACAGTTGACGTGGTTGGGTCTTTGTTTTCTGTTTTGGAGCCAGTGATTTTTGTCTCTGGTCCTGTCCTAGACTTGTAACCTTCCCACCTCACTGCCACCTTTCCTTAGTTGTGAGGAGTGGTATGGCACGTTGCCAAGCAGCATCCTCAGGCAGGACTCTGGGAGAGTTCTGAGGGTCCCTTGGAAACCTGTGGGTCCTGCTCCGACCCAAGTTGTAATCTTAAAATGTGCTACACACTCACCAATTAATGGAAGGAGGTGGTTTTAACCCTTTGTGTGCATGTGGTTTAAATGTTCATGCCGCTAAGTCCAGTGGGGACCAGGACCCCTCCCTAAAGGAGACTCCCCTGTTCTCACTGTGTCTCTTAAGTGCACTTCTGTCAGGCCGTGTGGCTGTGGTGACCCCACCTGGTGACAGTGCCACCTAGGCTACACGTAGCTCTGCAGTTCTTCTGGAGAAGGCAAATGTGGATGAGAATACGAGGCAGGCGGATCTGATCCTATCTGACTTGTTCTGGTGGCTGCATTAGCAATAAATAGATGCTCCGTTTGCATATTTAACACCCTCCTCCCCCCAACCCACACCTCTTCACTGCAGGATTAGCTTTCTACTACATAGTGGAGCTTTTAATTACTGGAGGCTTTGGGTCTTTAAGGGATATAACTTTTTCTCTGTTAGCAAGCAAAAGTAACCTAAAATGTTGTGATTTATAACGAAATGGAGCATTATTCACATATTTTACCAGGGTTTTTGTTTTGTTTTTCTTACACTATCTTCATTGCAGGACAAGAATAAACTGTATTTTTGAAAGTAAAAATAAATTATTCATGTGCAGAAATTACGAGGCTGCATGCGTAGCGCATGCGGACTGGTGGCTGAGCGTTTTCTAGCAAGGAAATGACAAAGGAGCGCGCTGAGGACTTCCACCAAGCAAGGGAAACCTGGACAGTCGAGGCCCTCAGTGTGCGAGTGGAGACACACTGTGAACGCCAGGAAGTGCTTGCAGAGGTAGCGGAGTGGAGTAGTAGAAGATGCTAAAGCAAATCGAACAACTTGTATTTTTTCTCATGATCCTAAATTTCCACCTCTGCTGTGTACCTGTGTGCGTGTCTACAGCATCAGAAGTCTCTTCTTTAACTCCTTTTCTTTTCAGCACTGGAGATTGAACCCAGAACCTGTGAGTGGAGCTATGTCCTCGTCTCTTTGTTTATTTTATTTCACTGAGCTAGAGCCTTGCTAAGGCATTAAATTACTTGTATTTGGTGCAAACTTTTCCTTGGTCCTCTTGCTGCAACTTCCCAGAGTGCTGGGCCAGGGGTGTGTGACGCCATGCCTAGCCGGACTTCTTTCCTAATATATCTGGTAGGAGATTTCCTTTTCTGCAATTTCTAAAAAAATTAAGGTAAAATTCTTATAAAAGTTGCCACTTACACATGAACAGTTCAGTATGCTCATGCTGCTGTGCACCCGTCGTCGCTAGCCAGTTCCAAAATAGTTCCGTCACTCCACAGGAAACAGTGTCCTGGAGGCAGTTTGCCTCCATCTCCCCTTCC
>NDGN011484576.1:0-20916 GCA_002564285.1 Tympanoctomys barrerae
ATAAATACATAAATACAAAAAATAAAATAAATTCTAAGTACACATTCAATGTCCTTTCCTCTCAGACTTCACCTCCTCTCAAGAGCACTTCCTCTGCCACCAGGGTGGCAGCAGCCACTCTTTGCCTCTGTTCTACACAAGAGTACCTGCGATTCTAATTAGGTGTACTGTTTACTAGACTATGCTATAAGATAGAAATCACACTGTAATACTTTAGTAAAGACAATAACTTTCAAGGGTTGGCCTGATAGCTTGCAGATTAAAGCACCTGCTTAGGCAGAGCACAGTGGCCAGGGTTTGATCCCCAGCATGCTGTTCTGGCCCCGTCCCTAGGGCGTGCTGAGACAGCGATTGAGACTGGGTATGGTGGAGTGTACCTGTAATCCCAGTGCCTGAGAGGCTGAAAACAGAAGAATCACTATGAGTCTGATCTACGTAGTAAGACCCTGTAGACCCTATACCAAATGGAAAAAATAAAAATAAAAAATAAAAGACAAGGACTACTAGTTTATATCTCTAAAACCTAGAATAATGCCAAACACAGTGAGTAGTTCATAAATGGCTGTTAAACTAAACCTTGCTAAAAGCAGTTGGTAAGCTTCCTGTGAACAGAATTTGATTTTTTAACTTTCTCAAAAACCATTATTTGAACAAGAGGGCTGTTTAGATCGTACTCTTAGAGGGATAAAGTTATTGAGATACTACCAACCTTTCAATAGCAAATAGAGCTTTTGGTTCTGGGCCTAAAAAAAGAAGCTTCAATGCTTATGGAGTTTAAAATAAAATTATGTATGAGTAGATGATATCTTAAGTACAATTACTTATTTCAAATCATTTCAAATCCTCTCCTGTCTCAAATATCTCCAAGAAAGGGGCAAACCAATTAAACAGATTCTGATAATCCATTTCGTACGGCACTGAAGTCACTTATCTCACCAAATACAGTCTCAAATCTATAAGATTCTCCGTATCAGTTAATAGCTACAGGGAAAATATGTAATGTCTGCATACATTTTAAGGCATTTCACAGAGGAAATTTCAAAGAGGAATATGGAGCAATGTGGAGTATTCATAATTTTTTAATATATTATTTTAATCTTTCTATGTAAACTGTCAGTTTTATAGTATAGAAAATATTTTTCAGTTCACTGCTCTTTGATGAAAGAAAACAATGCTTACCTTTTGAAAAGTAGATACAGGTGAAACAGCAAACATATTTCCCTCTCCAAACACTTCTGCCCAATTCCTCTGAGAGACTTTCATTCTGTTTTTAAAATGGTATTCATTATCAGGATTAAAAGCCTAGATTCAAAGAGAACAGAGAAATGTTATTTTCCATTTCTATAGTAACACATTAGCATTAGAAAAGAAGATAAAAATATACGTTTGTACCTTCCATTAATGGAAAACTTTCAAGAATACTGACTGTTGGGTAATGCAGAGGAGCAGGGGAACAGAGGACAGGCGTGCTGCTCCACAGAAGTGAAAGCAGCAGGGGAGGGTGGCTGAGGGGCCACAGGCCAGGCGGGCCACAGAGGTAACCAGAGTGGAAGCCAGGAGGAAAAGGCAAGAGCTGGCCACATGGCTCAAAACCAAAGAACAAAACACCCCATCTCAAGGTATTTAAGATGTAAATAATCAGGGTGAAAAAGGGAAGAAATCATTATATGAGCTGAAAATTTATAAAAATTAGAAAACTGTTTGTTTCAAACTGAAACATAAGGTAGTTAGTCTATATTTAACTACTGGCCAGATAGCTCAGTGGATTAAAATGCCTGCTGAGGCAGGTGCAGGGACCGGGGTTTGATCCTGGGCATGCCAAGCTGGCCCTGCCCAAGGGGTGCACTGAGACAGAGATTGAGACTAGGTGTGGTGGTGCATGCCTGTAATCGCAGTGCTTGGGAGGATGAAAACAGGAGGATCAATACGAGTTCGATCTGTGTAGTGAGACCCTGTACTAAATACATTAAAGATAATAAAAATAAAATAGCCAGGACCCTAAGAACAAAGTATGTTTGATGATAAAAATCATTTTTAATTACAAGCCAGAATACCATATCTGAAATCAAAACACAAAGTACTTCATTTAAGAGATACTATACCATCGTCAGCACACCCAGGAGACCAATGGGAATTGGATCTTGTTTTATTCTCTCTGCAACTAGCTCTATTAATAGCATCAACATGTTGTAGATTCCTTCATGAATTTCAGTACCCCACTTGTGAACAGCACTTGATGTCAGGAGCTACAAAAACATAAACAGCAGTCTAGAATCTAACTTGAAAAAAGAAAATAAAGCAGAGGATCATCAGGTCAACCACAAATGAGAGATCATGATCAAAATGTCTATTTTACGTAGGTGCCTTGTTTTAAAGTCACATAACTCTAGTCAGTCTAGTCACACACACACATCTTAGCCTTGAGGTACCTAAGGAAGATTAACTCAGCAGCATCTCCCAGAATAGGGGATGAGAAATCAAAGGATTCCACTTCAACTGGTATGGAGGTCTCATGTTTTTATTAAGATTTCACTCTAGAATGAAAAATTTTCAATAAAAATCTCACCTTGGTCATACAGAGAACTTGTTTACAGAGCAGTTTAAAAGAGCTCAAACTACAGAGAAAAAGCTCTTCCAGATTTTCTAAGTAACAATGGCTCCACAATATGCTCAAGTGAGCAAAACCTTAAGACTAATTTTATATAAGCCAGTGAGTTACTACTTTTGAAAAGAATCTTTGACTATATATTCCTAAATTTAAAAATTAAAAACAAAGCAGCAATTAACACTGGGTATCTTCATGTGATCAGAAGATGAAAGCACATGTAGATTAAACAGCACTTGCTCTGGTGTCAACTTATTTGCTCGCTTTTCACCTGGAAAATGCAATTCTAAGAGGGATGGAGAAAGGAAGCATTCTGCAGGGAGGAGCCCACAACGTGCGGATAGAGTCCTGCACTATCCTACAGCCACGCTGAGATCATCTTCTCTGCCTGAACATGCAGTGAGGCATCCTGGCCAGCGGGGAGGGAACAGTGACAAACCTGGAAACAACACCAAAGCTCCACCTGCACACTTTATCCTACAGTCACTTACTAGTCAGACTACTACTTCTAAAAAAACTTGAGGCAACTTTAAAAAACAAACAACAAACAGATAAGGGAAACAACACCAAGTACAATAACTCTAAGTTTTCTGGCGGGCAAGCCTAAAGGCATGTATAATTTTGTAGCTCCTGTGATTTGAGGAAGTATCCCTAACTGGTAGAGAGGGGAACCTTTTTAATAGTGCTAAACTGAAAAAAAAATTTAAGATTTTTGGGTTCACAATTTTGAATCACATAATTCAGGGACCTTTGAGCTTGTAGTTTTACAAAGAAACAATCAGCCATTTGACCAGTTACACTGTTAACAACAGCTGAAGGCACAACATAAAAGTGGTGCAAAGCATCTCTGAGAGTACTGAAGCAGAGTACCAATGCTCTGCCTCCAATACACAGCTCACTGGTGAGCTGACTCGATACAGGGCCAGTGAGTCTGGAAACCCTCAAACTACACATTCTTTCTAACGTCTCAGAAGCCTCCTTTTATGACTGAATAAACTTGTGTTTTCCTTCTCTGTAAATGTATACGTATACTAAGATGTGAGTCACAGTATGATACATTATAAAAAGTTTATTTTTAAAGCTACTATTATTAAGAGAATTCTTAAATTCCCCTGAAATCTCTACTCAAATGATCATTTTAAAAGATTTTCTCCTATGTTCAAAGATGAAGATAATTTTGTTTCTGAAATTAATTTTGTTATTTTTAAGCTTTGAATCAAGGATGTCTATCTACCAAAATGCAGATGGGAATAATCATTTGCAAATGTACAGTGTGCTTTTCAGAAACACAAATTGTACCCATCTGTAGTTCTAGTGACTTATTTGCATACAGGGCAAAAATGGATGTGAAAATCCAGCAGTTCAAGACAGGAAAACTCATTCATTCATTCATTCATTCATTCTTCAACCAACCAGGACTACCGAACTCATTCTATGACTTAGGCACTTGGTGGACTGCTGGGGAAAACAGCAGGGTCTGTGACAAAGTCCCTCCTTTTGTGAGGATTCAAGACTCAAGTTCTGAAAGGGGAAGCATGCTGAGTCAGACTGCTTTTAGAAACATGATTCCTGTGATCTCCTATTCCCACTGTTGAAAGAGAAATTGCTCTCTAAAGATGTGACCAGAATGGGAACAAGCACATATGTGTCACCAAGGCTCTGACAGAGATGCTGCTATTTGTAAGGAAGAATTCACAGGCTAGTGAAACTTCCAATAGTAATGTCTGTTTCTGCCTCAATATGGCATAAAGTAGCTCATATTTTGGTAAGTGAATACTCTACCTGTATACCACAACCCTTGGTTTACTAAGATGTCAATTTCCTAACATAACTAAGTCTTAATCTATTCTTCAGCAATTACACTACAGGAAGTAAAAGTTATATTCAATCAAAAGGAAGTGCAAACAAATAGAAAAGAAGTAAATAAGAACCAAATTGAGAGCTACTTTTTTTCATATTAGAGAATTCATCAATTGAACAAGATTGATAAACTGATCTTAAACATAAATAACCAGAATAAAAAGCCTATGTACTATTGCTCCCACCAAAGAAGTCTAAAGATACCTGGAGGTGGTGGTGTCTACTTGTAATCCCAGCACTAGGGAAGTTGGTCAGGAGGATTGCTGTGAGTTTGAGGCCAGACTAGGCTACATAACAAGTTCAAAGCCATAGTGAGGTCCTGCCCCCGCCCCCTATGGATGTGTCTAAAGATTAGTACATTTTTCTTACCTTTTTAAATGCTTCAGGCATACACCTATCCATAAATCTTTTACAGTTCTCATCAGACTCAGAAAGACCTTAGTCAAATAAATGAAAGAATACACTATTTAGATGTTAGGTAGTTGATGTTATAAACTCACATATATGGAACTGTTCATCACAGAAACCTTTATTTTCAAGGTTTAGATATTCTGGTAAAATAACATGAGAAATAACCTTTGCATTTGTTTATTTTTTTTTTTTAAGGGCTAACATGTTTTCATGTTAGAATAACTTTCATGTTAGAATGATCTGACTGGGTAATTAAAACACAGCAGCAGTACTTGATAGCCATTAACAACGCTATAAACACAAAGGTTTTTAATAAATGCCAAAACCACTCTTCTTCCAGAAAACAAGTGAACTTTGTCTAATAAAATACATAGAACCCTGGCACAATTCACACAGTACATGATAAATACTAAGTGCATGAATGAATTTACTGTCAAATTGTTTTTTTTTTTTTTTGCAGAACCGGGGATTAAACTCAGGCCCTTGCGCTTGCCAAGGAAGCGCTTATTCCACTGAGCCGTCTCCCCAGCCCTACTGTCAAACTGCAATTCACAAGAAATGCTTTTCCTTCTCAAACCCAATAGTAAGTTTTGGTTATCACTAACATATTGGTGATCAAATTTTCCTTTTTTTACCCATTGCTTAACAGGACTCAAAAAACACTACATTCCTAAATGCAGCACAAAAAAACAAGTGTTAAATACAAGCTATATTCAGTACTTCTTTTGGAAGGAAAAAAAAAAAAAAAAAAAACACAAAAATGGTCACATTCATTTTAAAACTGAATTTAATATAAATAAATTATATTCTTTTATAGATTTACAGTACAGATTTCCTTACATTGATGTCCACTCTTCCAATATAGTGATATTAAACCATTTAAGACAGTAGATCAGGCAAATACACACAAAATGAATGCTAACTGAATGTTATTAGGCTCTCTCTCCCCTTTTCTGGTGGTGCTGGGAGTGGAGCCCACAGCCTCACATGTGGTAAGCAAGCACCCTCTAACAGAGCTATAATCCTAGCCTTTATTCTCTGTTCTTAAAAACAAAAACAAAGCCCTTAATTTTCAAAGCTCATATTTAAAGTATTCCAAGCTTCTGTGAAAAAAGCTAATTTCCACTGCTATAAAGCTTTAGAACTATGTTTTAAATAACCTTACTGGTAGTGCTGCTGGAAGAAAACAGCCGACATAGTTCAAAGCTTTTATTAACAGGGTGATAAACTGAGACTAAAAGAATAAATGATCCATGCAAGATCATAGACAATGACAGGTCCTGAGGTTAACCCAAACCACCTATGGAGGAAATCTCTTCATGTTTTCTGAGGTATGAAAGCTTACCCAGTCTTGCTAAGTAGGTAGACGCCAATAGGCATTTGCCTAGTGATTCTTCTCGCTTGTAAGGAATGGACCAATGATCAGTCAAAACACGGCTTTCCAGTTCATATAAATTTGTTGTAGGGAACTCAATTCCTTCCCCTGAGCAGTTTCCATTTTCATCATTCTTCTGAGAAAAAAAAAAAAAAAAAAAAAAAAAAGACACCAAAAGAGAAAGCAAATATATCAATTAATGGCTACTCTAAAATTCAGACTTTACCACAGAGCAGTTACCTATTCACTGGTAGCTGCTAATACCAAAACTGTGGACTCCATCATATTTCTTCATAAAAATCGCATCTTTCACCAAGAAAATGTCACTGTTGTGGCATCTCTATTCACTTCCTTGAAGGTGACCCCTTTTTTTCAAAAGCAAACCAAATTTCTCATTATGAAATATCAAAGCTACCTGCATTTCAGGCCATCTTGTCTTCACCTCTTTTCATTGAGGGGGTAAACTTCTTCAGAGGTATCTAATCTGCCCTTTCCACCTCACCACTGGCTCCTGGTGCCACCTCAATTGGCTCCAGGCTCCCTACTCCCCAGAGTGGCTCCTTTCACAGTCTCCCAGAGCTGTGTGCCACTAAATATAGTCACCATGTTTCAGTCCTTGCCTTATCCTCAGGACTGACCTCCGTGCACCCCTCCCCTTTTGAAATGATACATTCTCTCCTCTCATCTCCCAGCTCTCTTCCACCTGGGGTCCACTGCTCCCAACTGGTCTGTTCTTGCAGCTGCCTCCTCCTTCCCAGACACCAGACACCTGAGGCTCCTCAAATGTTGGTGGCAGGCCTGCTTCTTCTCCAGTTCCGGTTTCTTCCAGGATAAAGTAATCTATTCTCCGAATCTCAAGTACTCCCTACTAGCATTATCACTCCAGCTTAAGACTTGTCTTTGGACTTTCAGACCCACGGACACACCTGCCTCTTTGATATCTCCAATGCAGTGTTTCCCAAGGCAAATTCATAGGCTTCCCCTCTACTCAGGCCCACTTCTACTCTCCATTCTGGTGAGGCACCATGTTCACTTGCAGCACAGCCTGAAGCCAGGGCCTCCATCTAACACTGTCCTCCCACCCCCATGACCAGCGATGGCACCTCAAGTTTCTCTCAGACTCCCCTGCACCTGTCTGCCAGCTCTGAGTCGTCACTACCAGAGTTTATGCCTAGGTTGGCTCACCAGCTGCCTAAATGGTCTCGCTCTAACCCAACACACTTGTTCTCTCTCCACACTGAGCACTCGAAAGCACAAATCCAACGCTAACACTAGAACCATGGCTGCCGGTTGTTCTCAAGATAGCTCAATGTTCTTGAGCTGCTCTGCAAGGGCACAAGTGAGCCATCCCTTCCTCTCTCTCTTTCCTCCTTCATTCCTTGCACACTCACCTTTTCTACACTCCGCCTGTTTCCCTGGGATTCGGTTTATTTCCTTGGTAATAGTTTGCTTTAATTCCCTACCATACTGACTACATGGGAACATTTTCGAACTGTAGTTTCGATAACCATTAGTCTTGTCTTTCACCTTTATTTACTAGAAGCTTACAAGACAGATTATTCAGTCATGTTCATTTTGGGGATCTGGTGCATTGCTTTTAACAAAGTATTTCGAATCCTTTTAGCCCCATTTCCTTCACCTCTCCTTGCCCCCTCATCCCATTCCCAATCTTCAAGTCTGCATTTTTGTTTCCTACCATAATGTCTTAGTTTTTATTCTTAAGGTTTCTCATGTAAGAAAAACCATGTTATATTTAACTTTCTGACTTGTGTCTCTTAGCAAGTTGCATTCATTTCCTGCAAATGGCATGGTCTCCTTTGTGGGTTAATAATACTCTGCTGTGCATATACCACATTTTACTTCTCCATTTTTCTGATGAGCATCTAGACATAAGTCAATTGGACTATACCCACATAAATAGTATCACAGGATAAAAATCAGTCATATCAACAAATGCACAAAAGAGGGTTTTTTTTTTTTTTTTTTGACAGGCCCAGTGCTCTCCATATCACACTGTTTTCCCCAAGTCCACAGCAATGTCCCTGGTCTTGTATACTCCCCTAGAACTCTGTCACACTTTATCAAAAGGTAGTATTAACTTTCTCTGGCCCTAAACCAGGGTGGGATTACATGTCCTTGCTTTGAACAGAATGCAGAAGCAAGCCTGCACGACCCCCAAGCCTCATCAGAAAAGGTTCTGAGCTTGCTCTCCTGGGACACATACTGTGGGCCCGAGATGGGGGGGGGGGTTGTGGGGGGGCAGCAGGCACATGTGCCCTCTCCACCAGCCTCTGGAAGCAGGAAGCAACTGCAGCTGAGTCCAGCCTCCAGACTCAGCCAGAGCCTCGGCCTTCCTCAGAACCCCCGGGGCAGGTCATGGAACCACAGGTATCCTAATAAATGGCTGTGTACACCACCGCTCCTAACTCATGCTACTGCCCTTTTTACCTACTTAACTTCCATACATCCTTCACTTTTTCAAGGAATCTTTCCCAAGAACTTGTAACTAGGTCAGGTCTTCCAATTATTATTTGCTGTTATCCTCCTGAGCCCCTCCTCCAACAGCTCTGCTCACCAATGTAACTGACATTTCCGGGTCATTCACTGTGTTTGCCCCCACAAAACCAAATTCTATGAGGGTGTGGACGTGGACTATGTTTTACCACTTTTTATCTCCAGAGTGTAGTGTCTATAACCAAAGTAGGCTTTCAATAAATATTTCTAAATGGAAAAATAATCCATGCAAAAAGATACACAGCTAGGGCAATCCTTTTGGGATCCCTCCTGTCTCTCAGGAGCTATTCCTAGTACCCCTTCCTCATTCCTATTATCTGGCCCCCTGCCAGGCTCTCCTTCAGCTCTCCCCAAGCTAAGGTGTTACCACTGAGCCCAGAGCCCACCCCCATGTGCCAGAAAACCTGGTTATTTTCACAATTCAGTTCATAATTTAGTTACAATAGTAAAACCATTCCATTAAAAGTTTAACCTCAATTAAAGAAAAATGTGAAGCAGAAATGATAAGTACACAGACAAAACTAAGTTCAATTCTCTATCAATGATATTTAAAGAAATCTTTTTTCAGTGTTTTGATTAAATTGGGATGAAATAAGATAAAGAACAGGAAGGTAATTAAGTGTGGAAAGCAATCAAAATAGAAGAGAAGGGAGGATGTGAACTAAGTAGATTTAGACTCACTGAGGGAAATTCACCTCTTAAAAATACAGCACTTTTCAGGCTGGGGATGTAGCTCAGTGGTGCACACACACACAAGGTCCTGAGTTCGACCCCTAGTACCCAAAAAACCAAAAACCAAACCAAACAAACAAAAAAACACTTTTCAAAAATACCTTTTATTAATTATTGTGAATAAACCAATTGTACTAAAAGTATCCTGAAGGGAGTTAAAGAATAAAATTTTGGAAACTGCACACTTGTTAAACATTTACTTAATCTACACCCAAAATAGAATTAACACATATGAAAACAAAAACTTTAGTTGGCTGATTCTGAGGCAGATATATGCCATGACTATGGGTACCTACCATTAATTTGCAATGGAGTTAATACATCAACTCATAGATGAAATTGCCTAGTGAATCTAGCAGCTATTAAAACTTACTTGAAAAACGAGAAAAAAGTTCTACCAGTTCAGTGCCATAGACTGAACTGAATTCCCCCAAAATTCATATATTGAGGCCCTTATTCCCAATGTGACTATCAGCTGTCACCCAGTGCCTATGGGTGACTGACGCCAAGAAAAAGTCACCATTCCCAGGGATAACAAAATCTGTTGATGCCCAAGCCCATTATATAAAATGGTGTAGTATTTGCATACAAGCTCCAAACATCTTCCAATACTTCAAATCATCCCTACATTTCTTACAATATCTAGCACAAGGTACACGGTATGTAAATCATTACACTATGTTATTTAGGAAATAATAAGAAAAAACACTGTATATGTTCAGTACAGTCTTTTCCCCCCTTAAATATTTTTTTATCTGTGGCTGGAGAATCCTCTTTGCAAAACCCAGTTGTGAAGGGCCAGTATATTTGAGACAGGGACTGTAAGGAGGCACTTAAGGCTAAATGAGGTCCCTAAGAGTATGAGGTCCCTAGTCTAAGGAAAAAGTGAACAGTAGAGACTTCTGTCTCCTGGAGGGTACAGAGAATAAAGGCCAATGAAGACATATTGAAAAAACCTGCAAACCAAGGGAAAAAAATGTCACCAGAAAACACCCCTAGTGACAACCTGACCTTGGCCTTCCAGCTTCCAGGAATGGGAGATCCCTACAAGTTAAGCTGCTCAGGCTGAGGTGTTTTACTAGGGCAGTCTTGACAGATTAAATGCTTAATTTATTAAATTAAGGTCAAAGCACAATTAAAGTAGATAAAATCCACACAAAGCTGCTTTTGAAGTAGGTATATGTCATTATTACAGAATAGTTACCAATTTCTGTAAAAGTTAATAAATCTTATCACACAGGAAGCCATCAAATCATTGAATGAATGGATGTACCTTGTATTAAAATTAAAAGCTTCCTATTGGGAAGAGGACCCTTAAAACCATCAGTAGTGAGGCAAACACAAGTTTCCGGTTATGATGCACTGGGTAGGTTATAATTATCTCTGTGACATCCTTGCTGAAAGTATATAACCTAAATCTAATCATGAAGAAACCTAAATAAGGAACAGTCTAAAAAAATATCTAGCCTCTATTCTTTAAGAAAATGCCAGTCACAGAAACCGGAAGGAGATTAGGAAAAGTATGACAATATAGGATTTTGGACTGGATCTTTTTTTTTTTTTTTAAATGACTTTAGGACAGCATCTACAGGGTGTACAGACAGGGTCTCTACGTAGATCAGACTCGTAGTGATCCTCCTGTTTTCAGCCTCCCAAGTGCTGGGATTACAGGTGCGCATCACCATGCCCTGTCTCATTTGCCATCTCAGCATGCCCTGGGGGTGGGGTCAGCACAGCAGGCCCAGGCTGTGCCTTAGTCTGTGGAGCTATCTGGCTGGCCCCTGGACTGGATCTTAAGACAGAGATTTTCTTCTATTTTGTTTTACTTTTGGGACCCAAGGGACACTAGGACTGGATTAGTGGAAATATTTGCATGAGCTTATTTTTCATTACTATAACAAAATATCCAATACTATGTAACTTTACCAAAGAAAGAGGGTTAGCTCATAATTTTAGAGGAAAAGTCCAAAATGGGGTGATCTTGTCCCCATTTTCCACCTGTTTGGACTCTGGTGAGGGTTTAACAGAGGATAGCTAGCCCTCGTGGCAGGAGTGTGAGAGACATGGTCTGACAGCAAGACCAAGGACAACTCAGGGGTCAGGCCTGGGCTCTCAGAACAGGTCGGGAATGACCAGGGCTCCATAAGAACTATTGAACCACCTTGGACGGCAGGTCCCTAGTGCCCTAGACTCCTCAATAGATCCCTCCACCACCCACATCACCACAGAAGCCCCTACCTCCAACACACCCCTACCCTGGGAAGAAAGTCATATCCACACCATAGCAATGTTTAGGGCAAAGGGACATTATATGTGCAATACTTTTCAGGAATAACCACAGGCACACTTATGCATGCTGCATACACTGGAAATAAAGCTAATGAGAAAGTAAGATGAATGGATAAACAAAATGTATACAGTACACACAAAATGGAATATTATTCAGCCTTAAAGAGGATGGCAGATGAACCTGGGAGATAGCTCAGTGGTTTAAGCACCTGCCTAGCAAGCACAAGGTCCTGAGTTTGATCCCTGGTACCAAAATAAAAAGAACAGCAGTCTAATACATGCTATACAACAAGAGGAGTCTTTAAGATTTGTATTATGCTAAGTGAATAAACAACTACAAAAATATACTATCTAATTGCACTTTTAAAAAAGTAGCCCAAATAGCCAAACTCACAGAGAAAGTAGAATGGTAGCAACAGTGGCTGCTAAGGACTGATAGGGTGAGGTGGGAAGTTAGCATTTAGCAGGTTGAATTTCAGCCAACAAAGATGAAAAGTCCCGGAGAGGGATAGTAGTCATGGTTGCATACAGACGCATACTTAATGCTGCAACGCTGCACATAAGATGGCAAGTTTTGTCCTGATTTTAAATTAAATACTGCACAAAGAAATCACATTTGCACACAAAAATTACCAATACCCCATGAATACTGAAACAAAAAATCCCTACCAATAAGCTAGCAAACTGAGATTAAGCACATATAAAAAGAACACAATGACCGAGTAGAATTTATTTCAGGGGTAAAAGGTGGATTTGGCATATAAAAGTCAATCACTATACTACACCATATGCTATGACTTGGATGGAAACTGTCCCTTAAAGGCCTTGTGAGCTCAGGGTGAAGCTTGCAGAAGGTGACTGAATCAGGGGACACCACAGCTGACCAGGTGGAGTCTGGCTTGACAGGCCAGCCACTGGAGAAGTGACAAGGAAGGGAATGTCTCTGCCTGGATCCTCCTCACACTGTCTGCCCGCTGCCTCGATGGTGTCTCCTCTGCCACGCCCCTCTGCTGCCCACTTCTGTCTGGGAGCTGGCTGACCATGGACTAGAATGGTGAGCTAAGACAAACCTCTCCTCCCTTGAAGCTGTGGATACTGTGTCCCAGTGACAAGACACCATAGTGATAAAGGACAAAAAATCTATAACATACCAGGTGACACAGAAAAACATTCAAAAAATCCAACAGGTTTCCACAATTAGAAAGAACCACTCAACAAACAAGAAATAAAGCACAACCTCTTTCAATCCAGTGAAAGGTATCTATACAACCATTTACATCTAATGTTCTACTGAACTGTGGAAGACAGAATGCTTTCCTCTAAAATCAAGACAAGAAAGTGTGTTCTCACAGCTTCCATTTAGTATGTCTAGCAGAAACAGGCAAAACAGGAAATAAAAGTTATTCAGAATAGAAAAGGTGAAATAAAACCTTATTCACTGACAAACAGAAAATAGGAATTCACTAAAATAATTATTACCACTAATACATGAGTCTGGCAAGGTTTCAGAACACATTATCTACGCAAAATTTAACTGTATTCCTAAATGCTAGTGAATAATCTTAGTAGAAAATTAAGAAAATAATTCTACTTATAACATTAAAAATAAATGGCTCAGAAGAATAAGTACTTCCCTGGCAAGAAGAAGGACTTGAGTTGAAATCTGGGTTCTGCCAAAAAAAAAAAAAAAAATGCTTAGAAGGTATAAGACATATGTTGGGCTGGGGAGACAGCTCAGCAGTCTAAGTGCCTGCCTGGCCAGCGCAAGGACCTGGGTTCTCCCTCGTACTGCACGCCGTGCCAGCCACTGAAACTGGACATGGTAGTGTATACCTATAATCCCAGTACGAGGGAGGCTGAGACAGGAGGATCACTATGAGTGTAAGCTGTGTAATGAGACCCTGTATAAAATAAATAAAAGATTTTTTAAAAATTTTAAGACATAAGTTAAAAATTACAAAGTATCACTGAAAGAAATTAAAAGGCCCAAATAAATGGGAAGATAGCTCATGTTAATGAACAAAGCAATTAGCTTCAAAACTCCAGATGGTTTCTTTGCAAAAACGGATAGTCTGATCCTAAAATCAACACAAAAAAGCAAAGAGCCCCCAACAGCCAAATATGAAAAAGTTCAAGGATTCGCATTTTTCATTTTTCAAAACTTAATTACACAAAGCTGTAACAATCAAAACAACGTGGTACTACATTAACATATTGGCATAAGGGTAAATGATCAACAAAGTAGAACTGAGATTATTCCATGAATGAAACCTTACATTAACAGTCAATTGCTCTTGTAAGAAGGGTAACAAAACAACTTTATCTTTGACAAAGGCATAAAAGCAATTCAGTGGAGCATCCTTTCAACAAATGGTGTAAAGACAACTGAACACACACTAGCAACAATTATGAGACTATATCCTTGTCCCATACTACCTACAAAAATACACTCAAAAGAGAATAGGAGAAAGTATCAGCAAATCTTATATACCTGATAAAGAACACGAGTGTGATAAAAAAAAAAAAGAACTCTTACAACTCAATTACAAAATGCTTAAAAATGAGCAAAGGGTTTGAATATTTCTCTGAAAAACATATAAGTGGCTCGTAAAAGTGCTTAGCATCATTACTTTATAGGAAAATACATATCAAAACCACAAGATACAATTTCACATATGCTAGGATAGCTGATATGACAAGACAGGCAATAACATGTACCGTTAAGAATGTGGATAAACTGGAATTTTCATGCACTTTGGTGGGATTCTAAAATAGTACAGTCACTTTTCAAGACAATCTGGCAGCCTCTCGAAGATCAACCCAAAAGATCGAGCAATTCTACACCGAGGCACATATCTAATACAAATGAGAAGGTATGCCCACACAAAAACCTGTGCACAAGTGTCCATCACTGCATGGCTGCTAGTATCCAAGGCAGAAGCCACCCTCATGCTTAGCAAAACTGATAATCAGCAAAATGTATTTAGAATGCATATACAAGACTTTAGCCTTAAAAATGAATAATATGGTGGCACATGCTACAACATGAATGACTTCAATAGTGTTATGCTAAGAAGCCAAACATACAAGGGCACATATTTATGATTTTCTGTTTACATGAAATGTCTGGAAGAGGCAAGTTCACAGGAATAATAGGCAGATTAATGTCTGCTAGAGGATGGGGAGAGGGAGAAGAGAAATGCAAATGCTATCTGAGTATGAAGTTTCTTTTTGGGGTGATGAAAGTATTCTGAAATTGAATGGTCATCAAGGTTGCACCACTCTAAAGAAACAGATTAAAAGAGTAAATTTTTTTAAAAAGTAAACTTTACGGTATGTGAATTATATCTCAAAAAAGTTGTTATTCAAGGGCTAACAAAAATGAGTCCAATAATTATATTTGCTAAGCATAAATGTGAAGATGTACATATCTAAGAATTTCAAAACAGAGTTACACTTAAGGATCTATAGTAAAAATACAATACCTACAGCCATTAAGACTGTTTTAAAAACCACAATTAAAAAATAGTGTATTTAAGATTTGACAGGTGAAAACAACGTGCTGCCAAGAAGTTACCTGGTTTCAGAAAGGAGAGAACAGACATGTAATAAGCAAGAGTTAACACATGATCCAGGAGCAGTATTACCTACCAGGAGGCTGCTGCCACCACAGACATGGGGTGGGGGAGACACCCATACTTAGGTTAGTTTAATGTTCTGAGTCATCATTTTGCGTAGAGTCTGTTCTTGGCAAAAATTACATATTGAGCAAGAGAATACATGCAAAGCAGCTTAGAAATGCCCTACTGCAAAACAGCTTCTAAAAGACATAATGTACTAGATTTTTAACAAAACCTATGGAATGTAATATATTATTTGGTCAGATGCCAAAACCAATGAAATAATTTATCATTAATAAGTACCAATTCTAAACTAAAACATATTTATAAATAGCTTTGCATATTTCAGACAATGCTTTCAGTTAAGAGATAAAGACACAATTCTTGTCTTTACAGAACAGGACAATGTGAAGGCAGAAAAATGAAGAGTCAAGCCACTCTTTGGGAGTCCCACATGTGCAGTAAAGACAAGGATGTATGCAACTGAAGAAGTTTAAGGTAAATGGCACTCCCGGGAGAAAGTACAGGTCATTATTTCAAAACCAGAACTACTGTATTTTTCAAGAGTCTCAATAAAACAAACATTTTTAGTCCATTTCAAGATTCCAGGCAATATCTTTACCAGTTTTTATGATACTCCACTGATTTCACTTTAGAGTGAAACACATTACAGTATTTATATAAATACAGTGTTTATTAGAGCCTCACAATTCTGGCACTAAGGCAGAAATGAGATTCTGATGTCTGTGTTAATCAAAAAGAATTTATGATCTCTTGTGCATTTGGTTACCCAAGAAAAGGAGATGTGCTGAGACTGGGCATGGTGGCATGCACCTGTAATCCCAGCTCTTGGGAGGCTGTAAACAGGAAGATCACTACAAATCTGATCTAGTAGTGAGACCCTGAACACCCTGTAGGCCCTTCCCTAAAATACAAAATAGTACTCATGTATGAAATTATGATTTCTCTTTTTTTAAAAATTATTCTACTTTGGCAAAGTTATATCTAAACTGTCCAGTTTAGGCTTAAGACAACAGTGCTTTAAATATTTTAAGGCATGCATGTTTTAAATATTTTAAGGCATTTCCTAAATATATCACCTTTTTATGACCATAAGTGCAAATGAAAATACAAACACAATTTCTATAACTCCCACTAATATGCAATAGAAACGTGAACATGTCAGGCTGTGCTCTCTACTTGCTCTGTGCTCTGTTCAGACTAAGGCCTATGATTTACTTGTAAGGGGCAATGTAATACTTTTAATTACTGGAATGAAAGCTTTCATAGGATTGATACTGTCATTGCAGATGACTGACCAAAACATTCACATCACTGTGACAAAAGTATTTTTGTATGCAACTTTTACATTGTAGATGATTATTAGAAATGTCCATACATGTTACTACCTACTAGCCTGACTGAAAAATGCAAATGAACCAACTTAAATATAGGCACCATCTTAAGGGGGACTGAGCACACAAAACACATGTACTTGACACTTGCAAATAAGCTTTAAAAAACATTAAGTGTTTTTATGTTAATAATAAAGTTTAAGGGCTTGGGAGATAACTCAGTAGAACAAGTGCTTGCTGGGCAAGCACAAGGTTCTGAGTTCAATCCCTGGTACCGCAAAAATAATAAATAAAAAGTAATAATAATAATAATAACAACAATAATAATAAAGTTTAGCTGGGTTTGGTGGCATACCCCTGTCACCCCAGAACTTGGGAGATTCAGGCAGGATGACTGCTGAGATTGAGGCCAGCCCTGGCTCCATAGTGGGTTCAAGGTCAGCTTGAACTGAATAGTGAGACCATCTCAAAAGCAAACAAAGTCTTCGTTAACCTTTTAAAAAGACAACACACCGACTGCCCTTCTACTTGCCAAAGATGCATTTACACTTAAGCCTACTCCACTCAAAGGAAAAAAACCTACTTGGGAGGTGCCCACGCCTGCTAGTAAGGAGATAGCTCCCCTCTGCCCAAGGACTCAACCAACACAGATAAGGAACATTATTCTACTCAATGAAGAGACTGCCAGTGCTGCTTAAAATTTATTTTAATAATTCAATTACTGAACTACCCTACTGTATACAATGTACTCAGAAAAAGTGCTGAATTTCTGGTCAGTGTACAGAAAAATGATGACAGCAGAATCATCCACTGATTTCTCCAAAATGATTTTAAATGGATTTGCCTATTAAAAAAGACCACTGGTTCTGTATATCTGAAGTACTTAAGGAAAAATGTGAAAATATGAGCATTTGGTTCTAAATAATTTATTATAATTTTATTTAAATCTTGAGATTGTCAACCTTATTTACGAAGTATTTTCAAAGGATTGCATATTCCCTCTGTTATTGCAGACTAAGAGAATAATTACTGTAATACTGCTTTCTCGAAAAGAAATGATGGGTAAGTGTAGACAGTCTCCAAGCTACTAACACATTGTGTCACTTGTTAGCAAACTGTTTTCCTGACTGCCTTTTAATTCCATGCTATAAATAGTAAATTATTTTCCTAGCTAATCTACAAAAGTTGACATTTCATCTGGTCCCCTTCATTAACCCCTTCTGGTTATTCAGGCATTTAGAATACCAGAAACAAAGTTTTCATGAGAAGGGGCTGTCTTATAATTAAAGGTTTTATTTATTTATTTATTTATTTAGTCTTTATGAGACAAGGTCTTGCTATGCAATTCAGGCTAGCTTTGAACTCACCTTGTACCCCAGGCTGGCCATGAACTCTCAGCAATACTCCTGCCTCAGCCTCCTGAGTGCTGGGATTAAGGGTGTGCACCGTGATGTCCAGCTAAATAGTGTTCTCTCACATACGGATTTATTCTTTCACTTGCATATAAGGTTTGGGACTCACTAACTTCAGGAACAAAAAGTAGGTAACTGTAGTTCCAAGTTCCTTAGCCCATCCCTAGGGACTAGGGTTATTATGCTGGGACCCAATGATACTTCAAATTTCCCACATGCACAAGAAATTCAAAGATTCTGACTCAAACGTGTGTCTTCTCTAATATTACCAAGCTATGAAAAGTAACGTATGATATCCCCATCTACACAATGATGCTACCTCAGAATTTCTCCTGAACAGTAAGTAACACTGCCTTGCGGGAGGCCCTGGACTTGGACTGTGGCAACACTCTGACCACTGCAATCCCTTCTGTCTCCCCTACTATCCCTCCAGTGATAGCTTCCTTAATAATAAACAAACAACACCCACCCGTGCACACAGAGAACCTGACTCTGTCACTTACTTGCTCAGAAACTTCATCAGTTTCCAGCTGCCTGCAGGTCGGTACTAAAGAACCACAAGTTCTTGCAGGGATGTGTAGGGCTCTTCTGAAACCCCACCCCCACCCCCCACCCCACAACCTCATCTGCCACTTTCCAGGCCCTTTCTGCTCCAAGTACCCTGAGCTCCTCAGGCCTGCATACACAAGGTCCTGCCACAAAACCACATGCTGCTATGTGCTCTTCCTCTGCCTAGAAGGCCCTAAAATGCTCAGCATGCCCTTTCTTAGCCTCACAAATTCCCACTTTCTTCAACAAAATTTTCAAGATTCCTCTAAGGAAAGTAAGCTACTGTCTTCTATTTTACATAGCATTCTCATGTCTCAGAGGCTATGCACACAGTGAGTAAGACAGCATCTGCCTTTGAGGTTCAGAAAATTCCTAATGGGGGGGGACCCCAGTTAAATAAGGAGTTACAATTTCTTGTAAGGAATATATTACTCCAGGAATGCGTGAAAGGATATAAGAAGAGGAACCATTCAGCTCTTTTAAAAGGAGAAAATTCTACCACACACTATAACATGAACAAACCCCGAGGATGATGCTGAATGACAACACATCTCTGTCACAAAGAGCAGTACAGTAGGATTTCACTTACAGAGCTATTGAAAGCAATCACACTCCCCAACACAAAGTAGAATGGTAGTTGCCAGGGACAGGAGGTACAAATGAAAATTACTTAATGGGTACAGTTTCAGATTTTTGCAAGATGAAAATTTGTGGAGATCTCTTTCACAATACTACTGAACTGTATACTTTAAAATTTTAAGATGGCAAATTTTATATTATTTTTTAACCACAATTAAGAAAAAAAGGGTGTGAGCTCATCCTATTCATCGTCAAAGTGACCCACTCACTACATGAAATGATATTTAAATTGAATCCCAAGTAAGCAAGCAGCTTCTTTACCACAACTCATAACACATGATTACTCTTAGGCCTCATCTCACCTGAGCCACCAGCAACATCTAGCCTTCCTGATCCCCTTCCTTCTTGAAACACCTTTGCTGGGTTCCAGTAAAACACCTTTGCCCCTGCCTCTCACCTATGGCCACTCCCCAGGCTCCTCTGCTGTGTCACATCGCCCCATACCTATACACTGGGGTACTCTCCAAGTGGGAGTCAGCATGCTCGTCTGCACATCTGTACTCACTGTGATCTCACCAAGTCAATCTAACACAGTTTTTCAATCTTGTTTTCATTACCCCCTGGTCCAAAGATCCCTTTTAGGCAGTTTTCTTAACCGCCTCAGCCCCCACATACTTAAACACAATGGAATAAGACTGTTGGGTGGGGTTGAGCTGTAGAGTAGTTCACTGCCATATCTAAGAATGCTTTCATCTCTCTCCTCTGGAGCACTACTTCTCTTGTGGAGTGAGAGATCTGTGAAGTACTGTTTCTAAGCAGAAGGCTCACATTTCAGTTCCAGTACATATCTCTTCTCTGAACTCCAGGGATATATCCAAACTCCATTTTGAACTCCACTAGAACATCTATTAGGTATCTTCAATTAACATGTGAAGACACAAACACCTTATCTCTCTCACCAGATCATGTTCTAGCCCTGTGTAAACCCCCAAGAACATCCTCATGCTGATGGTTAGTTTTGACTGAATAAATGACCTTTTCCCCCCGAGTCTCAACCACAGTGGCTTCCCTGCTGCTCCCAAAATATGCCTGCCCTGCTCCTACTCAAGCTGCTGTGGGTGTCCTTTCTACAAAGCATAGCTCACTGGCTGCTTTCTAAAATACAGGGCCAGGGACATACATCAACAGCATAAGCTCCTGCCTGGCAAGGGCAAGGTCCTGAATTTGATCCCTGGTACCTCCACTCCAAAAAAAACCTCTCTTACTGAACACAAGTCTCATTTGTTTACGTGTATCTCTAGCCTGTCATATAACAATAGTAGAGCTGGGTAGCTGCAACAGAGACTGTATAACACATTAAATCTAAAATATTTCCTATCTAGCCCTTTGAAAAAATTTGCCAACCCTAACTGGAGCATGAAATCTAATAATGCCCTCATCTTCTTCCAGTCTTTGTTCAGACATGATCTTCTCCGGGAACCCTTCCATCATTTATCTGAAAACCAGCCCATCATACCTGTCCATTCAGTCTAACCCGCTCACTCCCATTTCCTGCCTTTTTGGCTGCACTACTTATAATAGCTTAACACTCAACATTTCACTTTTTTTTTTTTTT
>NDGN011484586.1:0-15546 GCA_002564285.1 Tympanoctomys barrerae
CATATATGCATGCACACACACACACATACATGCACACACACCATCATACATTACCGCTACCACACTTTAAGGTCAATTTCACAGAGGCATGAACAGAGGCTTGGGGAGGGTAGGAGGGTGGGTCACCATGCCAATCATACACTCCATCCACAGAATCAGGTTCACTGTTTCAAACAACCTTTTCTGACCATCCAGGTCAGTCTAGGACAATCACAGAGAGTCAGGGACATGGGTGCCATCAGAGATTTTATACAACAGTAAAGCTAATCTCCTTTGAGGCAGGACCATTGTCATCATCCATTGAGCATTTAGTGTCTTGGGGTGTCACCTGCATAGTCCTCTTGACCCTCAGGAGCCTGTATGGTGCAGATTCTATTACTGGTCTTATTGTGCTGATACAGGACATTGGTCAGCCTCTGCCCACTGCTCACTAGCTGGCTGAGGGCCGGATCATCATGCGGGTTGCACGAAGCGAATACATGGGTCCAGCAGAGTGGGGCCAGCGGATGCCATTGATCTTGTACAAGTGCCGGCCAGCTGGGTAGTAGATGCCGTTGAGGTTGGAGGCACCACAGGCATCAAACCACCACCCTGTGGAAGAGGGGGGCATGATGAGTAGACTGCCCAGAGAGGTGGTCAGTGGAGAACACAGCCTGCTCAGCCAGGGCCTCTGGAGAGCAGTGGGAGCCTCTGGCCACCTCTCCAGCCCCTCTGTGATCTGTGTCCCTCCCTCATGATCTCCCAGCCTCTGACTCCCTCACAACACTGCACAATTCCTGTGGGTATCTTGTGGCCTCTATCCATGAGTCTCTCCCTTCTGGTGGGCTTTGTGTGTGCATCACACTGTATGCAGAAGTCATCCCTGCTGACTGTCTCTGGTCTCTGTCACCTTGCATCTCCCAGGTCACTGTCCCAGGTACCCAGGCCTCTCCTAGCTGTGTCCAGGAAGGACTTGCTCTCCAGCTCTACCTCTCCCTCCCCTGTCCAGTGCTGTCTGTTTCCACTGCTCTCCTTCCTATCAGCCTCTGTCTCTCTCTCTCTGCCCCTCTGCCCCATCTCTGTGGCTCAGGTGTTTCCTCTCTCGTTCCTGCTCTGTCTCTGACTCATCCCATCTCTGACCTCTGTCCCAGCCCAGGAGCACTTCCCCAGCCAGAGTTGGTGGGGAGCGATCCCCTGGCCATGCCCTGACCTCTAGCTTAAGAGCAGGGGTGGCTTGAAGGAACTGAACCACAGAGCCCAGCAGGAAGATAGTGCCGACTCTAACTCACCTCCAGACATTGTCCTTGCACAATTGCAGGAGCATTGGTCATGGTCTGCATCGCGAGTGCTGAAGTTGCCATTATGAAGGATCAGATGGCCCTGGAGTGATGCCACACCACTGTGCTGGTCCAGAAAAATCCTGCAGATGCCCAGGACACAGTGGTAGGAGAAGGGCATAGAGTCAGATTGGGTTGTGATGAAGGGCGTCCCTCCAGATCTTTGCCCAGGCTGGCCTCCCTCCTGCTGCCTTTGGAGGGAGAGCTTCAGCCTGGATGTGATTCTTGGGCCATTTTCCTCAAGATCCTCCTTCCCCTGCTGCCTCTCAGGAACAAAGCACTCACTGTGCACTGGGCCCTCCTCATCTCATTGACTGGGTCTTGTGTAGGAATCATGGTGATCATAGTGAGGACAATGGCTGCCTCTGACATGGGGCAGGGACTGCCCAAAGCCCGCTGCATTATCCTCTCTTATCTAAACCTCACAGCTCTCTTTCCACATGAACTGGCAACTCAAGAGCCCAAACAACCTTCTCTGACCACCCAGGTCAGTCTAGAACAATCAGAGAGTTCCAGCCACATTCTGCCCCACTGTGGTCGGACTGGGGACTCACCTACACTTCTTCACGTACTCACTGTCCTGCACCCTCTGGCCAGATCACACTGACTCATGTCCATTTGCCTCTTTCAGGAAGCCCTCACTGACCACAGCAGCTCACACAAATCACAACACTGCACAGTTCCTGTGGTATCTTGTGGCCTATATCCACAAGTCTCTCCCTTTCAGTGGCCTCTGTGTGTGCATCACACTGTGTGTTGCTCTCTGGCTTTAGTCATCCCTGATGACTGTCTCTGTTCTCTGTCACCCTGTCTCTCCCAGGACAATGGCTCAGGCACTCAGGCCTCTCCTGGCCACGTCCTGTGATCCTGGCATGCACAGCCACAACTGCCTGGTGCTGGCAGCCATTAACTTGGATTCAAACCCTACCTCTGCCACTTGGTGGCTGTGTGGCCTTGGAAAGACCATTTCCACAGAGATAGTTGCCAGCAACCTTGTTGACTTATTCACTGTGTGGTTTGGTGGCACCAGCATGTAGGGCAGTGAGTTATGGGCACATTTAGTGTTCACTGTTACTTGGCCCCTGGCATGTGACTGAGCCTGGCATGGAGACTGCAGGAGGCACTGTGCCTGGCACAGTGATGAGAGATGGGTGGGAGCAGCTACCGCCCCACAGGAAAGCAAATGGACCAAAGGTGTGGCCAGAGCAGCTCAAGATAGTGCTGGTCTGAGATGCCCATGGCACAACCCAAGGGAGTNTGTGGGGCTATATGTGTGGTCGTGCTCTCCCTTCAGCTTGGGCACTGTCTATCTGTGGTGTGGACAGGCATGGCTTTGCAGTGACCAGCCATGAAGCCCCCATTCCCTTAAGTGTGCACCCTAAGCTCTGGGGCTGGTGTGGCACAGCCCTCTATAAAGAATAGCCTGGTTAGGTATGCCCTAGAGGGGACTCGTAGATGGCCCAACTGCTATCATGGTTGCATGAACAGAGTCCACTAGTGACAGGAGTCATCCCTTCCCGGAGTCCTCCCCAAGTGTACAGCATCTCTAGATGCCCTATGCCTTCTTCTTTGATAACTGCTCTTCTCACCATGGTCTAGGGCCACTATGGGCCCCTAAGCTTCACTCCCCACACCAACAACTTTGATTGGGTGAGATTCAGCTCTGATTCTTCCTCCAAAGGACAAGGCCAGCACATATAGGTTCAGGGAAGTTGCTCAATGTCCTGCTGCTCAGGGTTTTGCAGAGCTCTGCCTTTAAGGCCTGGGCATAACTACCTGGAGCTAGGGAGAGCTCTCTGAGATTCAAACAAAAAGCCAGAGGGAGCACATGCAATTCACACCTGAGAGAAAGACCAGAGCTTCCAAATTTAACACATGTATACATTTGCATGATGGGTGTAAATAATGTAGGCTTAGGCATTGAGGCAGAAATATGATATTTCTACCTTCGGATTTACCATTTGTACCTCTCCAACTTTTACTCGCCATTTAACACAGTCTAGGTGCCTTAGCATGAATTACCTCACTTATCACATAGATATCACATTCTGCAGATGGAGAAACAGGTACAGAGGGATCAGGTAACTATTTTAATGCCATGAAGCTAGTAAGTGATGGAGCAGGACTGAGATCTAGAAAGGCTGGCTCACAAGGCCCATATTTTCTTTTCTTTTTACTGGAATGACATATTTCTTATTCTGTCCCAAGGAATGTAAGTGGAAGATCCTAGTCTCAGGACAACAAAAGTTGCTGCCCAAGGATTGGATCAGGGAGAGGAGACTGAATGGCTACATGGGGAAAGACTCAGAAGGCTGCCTGCACATCCACCTCACTTACCATGCACAAGCCTAAGGGTAGGACAGCAGGAAGCTAGGCAGCTGGTCTCCAGCTCACTGATAGTGGGCCAGCTGAGGCCACAAGAACTGCCATGGGGGATAGAACTTGTGACACTATTTTCTTTTTAAAATTCTTTTTGAAATTTATTTATTTATTTATTTACTTATTTATTTATTAGGTGCAGGGTCTTGCAATGCAGCTCAGACCCAGTGATACTCCTGTCTAAGCCTCCCTACTGCTGGGATTACAGGCATAAGCCACCATGCCCAGTTTCAGCTGCCAGCACGGTGGGCCCAGGCGCCCAGGACAACACAGCATGTGGTACTGAGGCTTGAACCTGGGCCCTTGTACTTGCCAGGCAGGTGCTTAGATTGCTCAGCTATCTCCCCAGCCTGTAAGCTCCCCATTCCTAAGCAATGACTGTGGGCAGGTGCTGTGTTAGTGCTCTCTGAGGGACATGTCATTCAAGCCCCAGCCTAGGCAACCCATTTTACAGATGAGAATGGGGAGGGCCTGGATCAGGTTACTCAGGGAGAAAGGAGTGGCATTAGGATTTCAGCCTGTGCTCCAGTGGTCAGTGGATTAAGTTAGAGTCACAGGGTGGAGGTTGTGGCTAATAATTGGGCAGCTGTGAGGAGCCAGGGTCCAGCTGAGCTCTAACTGGCCCAGGTCTGGGTGCTGTACTCAGTTGTACATTGGGCGCATGGGAGCAAGTTAAATTAATTGTGTGCATCCCCTGAGGAAGAGTCTCAGAACCACCTCAATGGGGGGAAGTAGAGCATTCAATAAAAACAGAGGGTGTAAGGACATGCCACTGATAGGTCCCCATAGCAGCATGAAGCCTTAGTGCAGGGGGGCAGAGAGTCATTCAGAGATTCCTTGGGAGGTGGTGACTCCTCATCCCTGGGGCATTCTAGGAAAGTGAAAGATGACTGTGGATAAAGGGAATTCTGGCATCACACGAGGAGGCAGATGCACGTGAGCACCTCACAACCTGTGGATGTGAGTCTACAGATCCATTCTGACATGTTTCAGAGCCAGTCAGAATTCCAGTGTATCAGGATCAGAAAGTTCCTCAAGATGGCATGGAAGTAGAATGAGTTGCAGTCGCAGGGAGATTTTAGTTCAAATCCAGGCTACCTCATTTGTCACTTTAGCCAGGTGACTTAAGTGCAGTGCTTTAGATTTCCTTTCACTAAATTAGCACAGTAATCTCTGCCTCAGAATGTCATGGGGAGACTTAATGGAGAGTCTGAAACACAGTGGATGCTCGGGAGATAACCATTCTTTTCCCTAAACATCCAAGAACCAAAGTGAAGATAGAGTGGGGAAGCGTGGAGACTTTGTAGTGGCCTCCTATCCAGGCCCATGCTGCTTGGGAAGTACTGAGCTCCAGAGCAACATGATCTTGACTCATCAAAGAGCTGCCACAGTATCAGAAAGGATTTCATTTTCTTGTTCCCCATCCTGGGAATACTTCCACTTCATGCCAGAGAGCACACTGGTTGAACAAACCACTTCTCCTTTCTCTGTGAATTACTATCTTGGGGTGACTGTCCTTGGGAGGCCTCTTCCTGCTCTCAGATGGTGGCAGACCATGACATCTGCTCCATTCCACCCAGTAGTCAAGTCCTGCTCCATATGAACCATCTGGCTGCAGGTCCTATGAAGTGGACCCAAATCGGGACAAATCATAGAGAAGATGCCCAGGGGCTGCCCTTTGATACAGACTCTGTAGCCACTAGCATTGGACCCCAGAACACCCACCAGAGGTTCCAGCCCACACACACCCACATCCACCTGTAAAACTGCTCCTCACTGCCCAGCTGGAAATGCCCGAAGTCAGCAGAGAATGTGTTGCCATCCCAGTCTTCCACCTCTACACGTAGAGAGTATTTTGCGCTGCTGGCAATGTGGTGCACAGCCTCATTGCCCAGCCAGTGCTCCCCAGCTGCATCGCCAAAGCCCTATTGGGTGGGGGAAAGAAAGGATGGGCTGAGTGTCCAAGAGGGAGGCTAGGTCCCTGGACAGGCTATTAGGTTCAGCAAGTTCTGAGTCCACTTATCCCAAACCTCTGCTCCAGATGATCAGTGTGAGGCATAGTTGGGTGACCACCACCTCCCACAGGAAAGACAGTAACACATTTGAAAGTGCAAAAGCCCATTAAAAGTCATTGAAATCCAATTTCTCTGAAGTTCTGGAACAGAGAAAAATAATCCATGGTGATAAAATTAAGAACAGCAACTACTTTTAAGGGACTATTGAGTACATGAGGAGAGTTCTGGAGTGGCAGGAGGTTTGTGTGTCTGGCCACATGGGTGAACACCTATGTGAAATTATGAAATTTGTCCACTTAACTGTATGAATGATAAACTTCAGTAAGGACTTTAATCAGGCCCTGACATGGCAGCACGGATTTTGTTTGAGGACAGGGCAGCAAGCACAAAATTTCAGCAACGTAAAGATGTGTGAAATGCTAAGACCACGTGGAATGTCTTGTTACCAGCGTCCAAGAGTTAGAAACCAAAGCATTTGGCAGAACACTGTTTCAGCACCAAGGACAGGAGACACCGAAGCCCGGCTTCTGATTGGTGGGATGAGGTGCCACTTATTAGCTAAGGATTAGCGTCCAGTGTATTTCTGCCTCTGAGCCCTCAATTTCTCTTTACCAATTGAGTGTTTTTTTTAAAAATTCAACTGATTCACGAATATCCATGACTTAATTTGACAATTATGTTAAAGTGTTTATCGATAAGAAGAAACCATTGTCCTTGTGGGTATTTTTTCATATTTCTTCTACTTCAAAAATTTTAAATGCTTTTAAGGCCAAAATATTTTACTCAGATTTTAGTTTTTAGAAATCACAAGATGATCAGACAGTATTTCTCACTTGTAAAAGGCAGGTGGACTTTGAACGAGTTATTCCACTTTAAAGAATTTATCCTGCAGGTGCAGTCACAGATGTACAAAAGGAAGTTCATTTAAAGCAGTGTAGTCATAGATGGGCAAGTAATATGTACTTTCAGTTCACTCCTTTGTGCTACTTTTATAAAACATAATATATATCCTTTCCAATTTTTGTAGGAAATTTTAAAATTTCATTTCTAGAATATATATCAGAAATTTCAAACAGAGGTTCAATTTCAGGTGGTGGGGACCTGGGTGTGTGGGTACTGGGGAAATCTGTTTGAGGGCAGGTGGCTTAAGTGGGATAGTTTTTTTTTTTTTTTTTTGAGATTGGGAGAAGGTAAACATGCTCCCCTTTCCCTGCCAGCATCCCAGCATCAGCACTGGGCTTTAGTACTGCACAGCCCCACCCCAGGGCAGCAGAATCACCTGCTTGTAGTCCTCCCAGTTCCGGTTGAAATTCACTGTGCCATTCTCCCGACGCTGGATGACGGTCCAGGCTCCTCCATCAGGGTCCATCACACAGAACACCTGCCAACAGAGGAGCAGTTAAAATGCCCTGGACACAGCCAGAAGCTGTGCCCAAGGCAGCACAAGGTCACTTGGCAATGGACACTCACATCCTGTGGAGCAAAGCTGGTTAAGTTCATCAGAAAATTCCAGGCTCCAACACTCTAGTATGTCACTGCCTAAAGTGATAGCCAGTGACAATCACCTACTGCTGCCTGCTCCTCACTTGTAAAGTGGGGGGGGCCCACATCTTGACCTCTTTGTGCCTCAGTTTTTCCTCATTATTGTGAGAGTTAAATGAGAGAGGTCATGTGAATGCCTAGAAGAGAGCCCAGCACATTCCAGGAGAGATGTGAGAATGGAGCTCCCCCTCCTTAATACTGCTGGTTGCTGAAAGGATTAAACGTGGACTGCATAAAGGGCTTAGCCACCATGCATGCAGAAGCAGGAAATGTTGTTACTGCTGTCCTTCAGGGCACAGCGGTTTGCTGAGAACCTCCTATATGGGAGGCTCTGTTCAAAGTGCTAGGGATGCTTGCATGGGTGAGACAGAAAGAATCCTTTCCCTTGAAGAGCTTACCATCTAACATGACCACACAGACCAGGCTAACTGTGTTCACACACTTTTCTCTATCACTTTGGTACAAATTCAATGTTCCATGGATGCAGTCTTGGTGCCTGATGCTCTAGTGGGTGGATCAGAGATAAATCAAACTTCTGGCTGGCAGGGTCTGGAGCAGGCTGTGACAGGCCAGAAGACACATACTGTGCACATTTGGGAGACTGCAAGGAAGAGCCCATGAGTGGCTTGGCCACCCAAAAACACCTCCTGCTGGAGGTGGCTTCTGAACAGGGCACTAAATGATGATGTGGCTATGAGAAAGAGATGAGTGGAATGACATTTCCTGGAAAGAGGACAGTGGGAAGGTGGAGGCTCCAAGGAAGGAAGGGGCAGTGAGGGAGAGAAGCAGGACACCATCTGTGTGGGAAGCAGGCTGGACAGGGGTCAGTGGAGAGGAGCTTGCTTCAGGCAAGGGAACCAAAGTAAAGCTGGGGTTGATCCTGGCTCTCTTTCCTCCCAGGCCAGCTCTCCTGTGTCCATCACTGTCTCATCCCTTCTCCATCCACACATTCCTGAATTCTACCATGGCTACATTTACTTAACTTTTCCAAAACAAATTCACTTTTCAATGTCATTTTTATACTAACTAAATAGAAGCATATACTATAAACACATCATTTCTGTCCCCGCCAATGAAAAGTAGAATTTTCCTTTATTCAGATGATTTCATTAAATGTAATGAAACAAAATACTATGGAATTGTAACTATAAATTTTTGTCAACACATGGCTCTAGGATGATTGTTTGTTGCTGCTAAAAGGGCCACTTCAGCAAATGTGTGAGAAGTGTGAAAGGCACTCTAGGGACAAACAGAGCCTCTCCATAACACGCTTGGAAAGTCAGAAGGAAACTGCACAGGGAATTGTGAAACAGGACCACCAGATAGTTGTTCCCCTTCTCCTCCCTTCTGGCTGCCCCAAGGCCTACCTGACACCCACCTCTGCTCCATCCTTCCCACCTGAGGTCTGGGCCACCTTGGGAGCCGCTCACTGAAGATGGCAGTATCTTCACTAACCTTAGCCTCTAATTTGCTCCAAGGAGTAGAGCCCCAATTCCTCCCTTCAAATGGAAATAAACTCCTTTGTGCTGAAGCCCTGGAATTTAGAGTTTACTTGATTCTCTGAGCATGACCTTAATCAGCACACAGCCATTTCCTGCTTTCTCAATGAGAAGTCTCTCTGGAAGTTGGCACTTCTATTTTTGAGACTTCTGCTTGGTCCCATGGTTTGACCCCTGCCTAGGTGGGGGCTCCAAAGTGCAGGGCACCCCCACATCACTGGCATTTCTATTGCTGGACAAATTGCAGTGCTTATGGGGGTGTCCATCTGGCCAGCCCTTGTCTCACCATTCATAGATACACTCACACACACATGCCCATGCCAGAACCCTGCTCACCCTTTTGGGCTCCTGCACATTGGGCACGAGGATGGTGTAGATGCCGTCAACATTGACCCCTGACCTGTGGATCTTGTCACAGTCCTGGTACTCCAGCACAACCGGACCTATGAAGGCAGCATTGGGCCAAAGCAAAAGTCAGCCGGAGATGATCAAAGAGAGGGAAAAGACAGAGTGGGCTTGCCTGCCTGCTGTGTGCAGGTCCTGGCTGGAGTGGTGAAGGGCCCAGGAGGTAAGATGAGCCAGATATGGACAGGTTTCCTAGAGGAGGTGCAGTGGAAACAGAGCAGTGAGCAGGAATTCAAGGGGTGTGGTGGTGGTGTGAGAAACCCCAGCCCTGCCTTTTCTATCAAAATTATGAACAAGAGATTATTTCCATATAGAACCCTAGTTCAGTCCAGGCTGCCCTACCTTTTCTGTTTGAGTACATTAAATTACAGAAAGTATTTGTTCTATTTAGATTCCAGTAATACAAGTGACAGCAAAAGATAATTTATCAACATCCAGGGACTTTCCCATACCCCCATTCTTCCTACCCTTTTCCACCCTGCCAGCAACCCTTTGGGTCCTCCTTTGCACCTCTTAAGCTAGAAAATTGGGATAGATTATGACCTTTCAACCCAGCCAATGAGAAACATGATGAGCTGCTTCTCTCTGGTAGAGATAAAAAGAGCCTACTGTGGCCCCCTGCGTGCTGCTACCTTACCTTAGGGTGCTCAAGCCCTTCTGCAAAAGTGAAACAGTGCCTTGTGGAGATTTCTCAGTGTTTGGGTGCTTTATTAACTGCACCAACAACTTGGATTTGTGGGCATAATCCCAACAGTGGTGTTAGGGCAGGGTTCACAGCATGGTAAAGGCTCTGGGTGGCTGATCTGGTGTGAGCAGGGGTAGGGAGCTGGGGCTGACACACACCATGAGTGAGAAGCCTTGTCAGGGAGTGTCTGGCTAATTGAGGTAGGGTGAGACCAACACAGAGAGGGAAGTAAGGGGAGAGTAGAAAGTAGACCTTTGCAGCAGAGCCATCTGGCTCTAAGTGCCAAGTGGAGCTCAGGCCACTTTGCCCAAGAAGAACCACTTTGTGCTCAGAATATGGCTGCAGAGGCTGAGCTACAAAGCACAGCATCCAGAGAGCAAGTACGAGAATATTCAGAGAGGGTCAGGGATCCCTCACCCAACAAGGGGCTCCCTATCCCAGACCCAGAGGCTGAGGGTGCAGGGTATGGACAATGAGTCAGCTGAAACACAGACCTCCTTCTTGGGTCTTTCCTGGGTGTGGGGTCTTGGTCTGCACTCCTGGCTCAGATTTTAGCCTGAATCTTGGCACAGGGCCCTCATTCTGCCCTCCTTAGAACTGACCACTGGCCTTCAAGAGGCCATGAAGGGCTCTTGGACTGCATTTCTGGACTGTATTTCTGAGTTCAGGAGGGTACCAATGTAACTATTGAACCTACCAGTACCCATGGGCCTCAAAAAAGTGACAGTGGATGAATAGCTGCATGGATTTGAAAGCCTTCTGCTAGCGCATCTAGAAAGATCCCATGAGAGATATGGGTTTTGATTCCACCAGAAGCCAAACTGTCTGAGTAGGTAAGTAACATTAGATGGGGCTAAGGTTCTCAGTGGATAGGTCCCAAGTCCACTGAGAAACTGGAAGACTTTGAGGGGCTATTGACTTCCTGCTTCAGCCTCATACTTGGGCTGTGACTCCCAGATCCAGTATCTGGGGCACCTGTCTGAGGGGGCTGCTGTGCCCACACCACCAGTGAGGTGACTAGGACTATATCTATCCCAGGCTGAGCACATTTCCCAGACAAGGGTCTCCACTGCTCACCTGCCAGCAGCCCTCACCTCCCCATAGCCAGAGGATTGCAGTCTACATAAGCATAGCCAAGGTGTGGGCCAGAAAGCAGCCCACAGCTGGTCAAACTTCCCCAAAGGCTGAACAAAAAGCTGGCCTGAGAATTCCAGCCACCCTTACAGTGCTCCACACACTCCAAATTTCCTTAGTCAGCAACAGTAGCAATTATAACAATGATCAGTGACTAAGTAAAATAACCATCACAGTTGTATTGCAGAGTTTTCAGTGCCTATCTGCATTGAGGAAAATAATTGAGAGTGAAAACAGGACAGGAAAAAGGTGGATGGTATGGGCACACAGCACAATGCAAACGCTGCCTGGATTCCCTTTGAGCCTCTCTGCTGGGAACCTATATTCATCTCGCCCCCTGTTGAACTTAGATGCTTTGATGAGCCCCTTCCTGTGCATGGCCTCCTCTCATCCTCCATGCAAAAGCCTCCTCCATGGCCTCATGCAAAACACTGTGAGATGGTCATCCCACTGCACAGGTGAGGAAACCTGAGGATCTGAGAAATTAAAGGAAAATACTAAGTCCCAGGACTAGCAAGTGACAGAGGGCAGGAACTCCAAAAGGGAGTCCACACTCTCTTCCTGTCACCGAACCCTTTGCTCTTTGCCTGGGGACCAAACCTCAATAGGAGGAAAAAACACCTCTCATTTTTCTCAGTGACAGTAGAGGACATTTGTGGAAAGGGTGCCTGTAGTGACATACCCACACAACCTCCCAACCACACAGATGAGCAGACTCTGAGCCATGCCATAGACAGGGTTAACACTGAGCCTATGGGGAAAGGAGGCCTTGCCCTGTGCTCAGGATGAGCTTCAGATCCCACACACCAGGCTCATCCTTCAGCCCCACTGCCCAAGCCACCCACAAGCCCCCAGTAGATTCTGCTCACTGCCCAGCTTGTGGGCTGGAAGACATCAAGCTCCTCCTCAGGCCTTGTGGACTTAGGATGGAACCACAGTGTGGTCGTGGGCCCAAGTTCCTGTCAGCCACGGAGACAGGAGTCCCATCACTCTTGCTGTATTCCTTGTCTTGAAGGCTTCTTAGCACCCCCCCTCCCATGGCCATCGACATCAGAAGCCCCTCTCTCGTACCTCCCTCCCACCCAACCACTATCCACTCTGTCCCACCCATGCCCCACTATGTCCTCACATCAGGGTCTCCTCCCCTAAGTGTAGCCCCTTAGGCCAGCTCTACTGTGGAGCTTCATGCACACTGCTTGCAGGGAACCTGCACACAGTAGGCCCCCAACAAAGGAGTGCTTCCTCCTGCCCTCTGAGGCCCACAGTCAGCTGAGTACTTTAGCAAGAAACAGGAAATGTGTGTGTACCCTGAATGCCTGCACCCATATCTGAGCCTTGCACCCTGTGGGTAAGAATGAATGTTTGTTGACTGAGTGAGTAAAGCCGGAATCAGGAACTCTTAACCCCCAGTGACCCACAGTGGGAGCAGGGAGTGCTGAGAAACAAGTGCTTCTCAAGTCTGGCTAGGGGAGTCTCCTGCCTTTCCTGTGGCACTCTTTGGCTTTGGGGTGGATCATTAACAGGAGAGAAGTCCTTGATATCTATTGAGTTCCACATACCCATGAAATGGGGAAAGTTTGGCTCAGAAAGGTAGGGCAAGTACAAACAATTGAGGATGACGTGTGAATCCTGGAACTCAAATGTGTCACCTGGGTGTTGCTGTCCTTGCTAACATATCACCTCCATTGAACAGGTGGGAAAACTGAGGCCATGGACTGGATGAGATGGGGCAGACCCTGACACCTGTGGACTCAGGAGAAAGAGTCTAAATTTTGTCACATTATTATTGCCTGCTATTTCTATGTCCAGATGGCCAAGAGGATGTGGCCTTTCCCAGGAATGATGCAACCCAAAGTGACCCCGGAGACTGAACAAAGCTCCCGCCCAGCTCCCGCCCTTCCCTAGCCTCCTTCCTCAGACACTCTGTCTGCTCACCTGGACCCTGATCCACCAGGCTCATGAGCTGCTGCAGGTTCTCCAGGAGCTGACCCTGCTTCTGCTGCAGTTGGCTGGAGCTGTTGCTGGCAGCTTGCAGGTTGTGCTGGACACTGGACAGTGTGCTGCTTTGGAGATCCAGCAGCTGCTGCAGCTGCTCCTTCAAGCTGTGGAGGCCAACCAGCTGGGCCCTTTGCTGAGTCTCCAGGTCCCTGCAGAACATGGCGCATAGAGGTGAGCCCACTGTCCAGCCACACATGCACATCCACAAGGGAGAAACAAAGCAGCAGAATGTTCTGTGTGGTTTCACACATCTCACAGTCCCTGCCCCTAGTAGGTATGCAATGGGCCTAAGGGGAGTGGCTACACTGGGACCCGAGGAGGAGGGTGGTCAGGCAGTTGGTACACCAGCAACTATGTCACCACTGTCTGTCTCCAAGTGCCCCAGGGCTGAGAGACAGGGCTGAGATGAAGGTGTTTTGCTCAGAACTAAATTCAACCAGGACAGAAGAGATAGCTCCCAGGTCCTAAAGTATAACTACAAATTAGACAACCTAGAATTCTAGAATTTTAGCTCTCTTCATGGATCAAGAGTTTATTAACAACATCTTGCATCTCTGTGGATTTTTATACAGCTATCCAACTCCGAGTGATTGAAAATGGCCCAGTTCTTGCTGCCTGGACATTGGGGTGGGGGAATGATATAAGAATAGCTCCAAGGTGCTCAGGTCAGAGGGAGAGGGCAGTCATTATGGCTGTGTCCTTCATATAACACATGTAAGAAACACAAAAGCAATTTATCTTCAGAAGTTCTTTCAGCCTGGAAATGTGACTTGGGTCATGCATCTGAGTAGGTCTCTAAGCAGAGGGAATAGATAGTTAAGTATGGATTTCACTATGCTAACTCTAGAAAAACACTAGCAACTAAGAAGTTACTGCCTATAGTTTAATCATTTGCTTTTTAAAACCCACAAATTGTCTACAGAGGGAGAAGGGCAGAGGTGGTAGGTGCCTACCCAACAGCTTGTAAGCCCTGACAGGGAGGAAAGGGGGAGGACACCACGAACTGGGTTCACATTGCTCTTTGTGACCACTCTGAGAGTGCCAGTCTGTCGGGCTGGCACCTTGCTCTCACAAGACTGAAAAACTAAGAAGTCTCACTGTTGTGTGCCCAGCCCTTGCTCTGATCTGTCCATGGCACAGGATCAAGGTGAAGGGACTTTGTTCCTCACCACGGGGTCCTGTCCAGAGACCCTGAAGCTGTGTGTGGAAGCTCAGTTAGGCTGCACTATCCTACAAGGAAGCTGTGCAAGAACCTGAGGCTGTTGTTGTAGACCAGCCAAAGCAAGTCCGCAATCTCATATGGGCCAAGGTCAGAAAACTGGACTTTAGGTGCTGCCTTGCAGACTGGCTGGGACATGAAAGGGATCAGTGTGTGTGAGCATTCGCCACTGCTGGGGAAGCGGGGGCACTGAGCACTCACAGTGCACAGGAGTCTTCGGCAGTGGATACTGAGTACAAAGGGACACTCAGGACCCAGGTCCAACCAAAATGAGAATAAAGATCCTAGGCCTAGAAAAACTAAAAAAGAAAAGAAAAATTATCTTCTTGTGATTCCCCAGATAGTGCACTGGGGAAATGCTAAGCAGGTGGGAAGACAGTTGCCACTCATGAATAAAGAAAAATGAAGATGATAAAGTACTTCTGTTTCCTCTGGTCGAGAAAGTCATTTTGGAAGCAGTGTTTTGGCCCAAATTTGGAAATGACAGGAGTCCTCTGTCATAGGAGGAGCTAGGGTATACCCTCTGCTGGCTTCCAGCCCTGAGCTCCATGGCCCCTCAAAGGAAGGGGGAGAGGAAAAGTGCCTGGGGACAGACCCTGGGATCCTCTTTTCAACTTAGCGCCACCTTCTAGCCCTCAGAGAGGAGGCAAAGAGGTCTAGAAGGAGAGGAGTCAGGACAGGAGGAAAAAGAGCACTTGTGTGAAAACTACCCCAAAAGCTCCTCCTAAATTATAAAAAGGATTGGAACAATGTAAGAGAGATAGAGAGAGCTTCCCCATTCCTCCTACAGAGCACACATCCGACATGTGTGCATGCAGGGAGGGGCCTGCAGGAGAGGGGGAAATTGGTTTCATAAGTGCCCCTCTCAGCTGTTCATAGATGAGAAGCATTAAAAAGGAAATGAAACGCCTTCTCAAGGAGTCTTAGGGTTAGTGGAGTGGCTAGACCATCTACTGGGCACATGTATACTTTAGCCGAAATGATGCTCATAGTGAATATCTTACTAACTGGAGAAGAAAGAGAAGTGCTTAGGAGGCAGCTATGGTATCCTCCAGGACCAGAAGTCACCCCTTCAGAAACTAAGTTTCCAAATAGGGATCCAAAGTGAGAGCATAATCTTGCAGGTCCTAGGGACCAAATGCTAAACCTTAGATAATTAATCACTAAAGGAATCAAAGAATCAGCCCCCAGAACTCAAAATATTCCAAAGGTCCTTGAGGTACACCAGAAAAGGGAAGAAATCCTTACAGTTTTCATACAGAGACTCAGGGATCAAACAAGGCCTGGATGACTCCTTAGGGTGGGGTTTGCTCAAAGTAAATTTAGTGATCAAGAGCTGGCTGGATATCACAGA
>NDGN011484595.1:0-10432 GCA_002564285.1 Tympanoctomys barrerae
GCCTTGGGTTGAGTGGTGGCAGAATTACAAAAATGAAAGTTTCTTACAACCCAAGTATAGACCACCTCAGATTAATCATGCCTGTAGTTGAGAATAAGATCAATAAGAGTTTTGTTTTATACTTTTGTATAGTTAATCTTCTTGAGCATTTGTTAAAGTGCCTCATCTTAATTATTCCTGACCTCATCCTATTTATAGTTGACAACTGGAAAGCCCAGTAAAGTAGTTTCATATTTGAAGAGGGTTGAGCACCAGATTTATATCATTTATATTACTTTCTATAACTTGGTTGCAATAGACTGACATTGCATAATTATTCAAATGTAAATAGTGAAAAATGATGTTTTAGATAACTGAAACATGTTTCACTTACAGGAAATTTCAGTATTACAAATAAATGTGCATAATTAACATTACTTTTTTAAAAAAAGAAGTGAAATGCCAGCCCTCCTCTGCTATGGGATTGTGTTTCTCATCGCTTGACCCTCAGGGTGAGAAGTGGCAATAAAACAGCCATTAAAGGGAAAAGTGAAAACACCAGCTCAGTATTTGCTGAAGTATTTTCAATATTGAATCCTCAGGAGGCCAGACCTGTCCCGCAGCACAGCTCCACAGGAGGGTAGTGGTGTCCCCCCCTGACCCCAGGCTATCCATGTGCTATGGTCTGGCCTTGTGTGCCCTGGAGCTGAGATTTTTTTTTCCATTTATAATATTCTCTTAAAAGAGTTTATTATAAACCAGTTTCATAGGCCTCAAGGAAATAAAAGGACTATGTACAGCCTCACAGGAGACGGGCAGGGAGCAGAGGAGGGTCAAGGTGAGTCTAGGGCCTTGGTGGGCACATTCCTGAGGGAAGTGGCTGGGGGGGCACATCCCTGGAGGGGGCATGCCCATGGGAGTCCCTCACCCAGGAGGGATCCCTATTGGGGGATCCATGGATGGTTGCATGCCAGGAGGAGGGCCCATCATTCCTGGAGGGGGTGCCCCTCGGCACATAGGTGGAGGAGGACCCCCATGGCCAGGCAGGTACTGGGTCAATGTCCCTGCAATACTAGCTGTGGCAGCCGCTGCAGCAGACGCAACAGTGGCTCTTCCTTGTGGGCACATCCCCTGTTGGGATGGCCCACCAACCCCACATACTGGCCCAGCCCAGTCCTGAAGGAACCTGTGGCATGGGAACCCCAGCTGGGGTTCCTCTACCTGCAACCTGACTGGTTCCTAGGCCCCCAGCAGCTCCGGCAAGTGGTACCCAGGCAATGCCAGTATCTTTGGGAGGAGGTCCTTCCACTGTCATAGAGACCAGTTGCTCCCTCGCAGCAGCACCAGGCCAAGGACTCGTTTCTCTTCCCTTTCTGCTTACTAAGAGTTCTTTGACTTAATCTCCCTGCATTCATCACAGTCCCAGAGCATCAAGCTCATCTGCTCGTCGAAAGCCTGGAAGGTGCCGATGAAGACCTGGGCGTCTCGTGGGATGCACCTCAGCCTGTTGCGGCATCTTGCTGCTCTTGCCCACCTTCCTGGTGGTGCTTCTGATGCTTGGGATACACACCTGATTTGCCTCTTCAGAGGCCTACACAGAGCCAACAGCCCTTTTCCCACTCCCTGGAGTTGAGAAAGGAGAGAATGCCAGCAAAGCAAGAAAGTTGTCTAGAACAAAACAGCCATCACATTCTTAGTCATGGTCACATTTTCTTAATGCGTTTGCTCCTGTGATGGAATCAGGGAGAAGTTTCATTCAAGTTAAGCAGCAGGCAGGTCCAGGTCAGCTGTGTTTGACTCGAGTGTGAGAACACCTGCAGGTGGCACTGGTAATCACAGGACTCCAGTGTTTGTCTTGCACTGGGGCTTATGTTCCAGGGGTACAGTCCTGATGCCCTATGCCTTCCTTTTTTTTAAAAAAATTTTTTATTTTGACCAGCTAAGCTCTCCCTGAGGGCAGGGCTGGCATGGCATGTGGTGCCAGGGATAGAACCGCAGTTCCCTGCACCTGCCTAAGCTTGCCTAAGCAGGCACTTTAGACCACTGAGCTGTCTCGCTGGTCCCCCATGCCTTCCTTAGCAGGGATGGCCAGCCTTTTGATGCACCAGGCACCCTCTGGTGCTTTCCTGAGAAAGGAGAAAAATGAGTCTTGAAATAAATGACATGCTGTATTGTGCACTTTGAAAGGGTAAATTATCTCATTAAAGCTGTTATTTGGGAAAAGCAAAGCAAAAAAAGACATGTAACCATTCACATGCAGTATAGCTTCTTCCCTCATTAAAAGAGTGGGGGGTAGAACATCACATGAGCTTCTCTGAAGTTGGATTTTTACTAAGCTGCACACTGGAGAAATCCCTTCCAATTAACTCATGTCCTCTCACACATTCCTCTTAATACTATCAAATCAATATTGTGGGCCCAGCAATATGGTCTCAAGAAGCCCTCCCTTAATAAATGCTCGATTTCTATTTTTTTCCCACTGGAATATTTCTTCACCTCAACACTTTTTATTCACTTTATTATTTCCATAGGATAAATTCCTAAGAGTGAAGCTATGCGGTCTGTGGTGTATATTTTCAATTTTATAGATATCGCCAGATTCCTTTTCAAAATAAATTCTAAGAATTCACATTTCCACATGCAATACGGTGAAATTTTTCTTGTGTACCCCTGCCAAAAATAGGTATGGTATCTCTTTATTTTTGACAGTCTAATGTATGTAAATTATCTCATTGCTTCAACAGATTTAATACTGTTTTAATAGTTTGCTTTCAAATGAGTTGAGCTACAACCTCAACATGTAGTGAGTTGTTTTTTTTTTATTGTTTATTTGTAAAAACTTGTTGTGTCATAGAGATATGAACTATGTTTCTGTGATATGTGTTGTAAATAATGCTACCAATGTGGGTTTTTTCAATTTTGAAAAAATTTTAAATACTTAAATATGGCTCTCTTTTCCTTGTGTAACTGCATCCTTAGAATTAGTAAAACAGTGTGCTCTGCCTCTAGGATTGTACATCTGGCATTTATGAAAGATTTTTATTGTCTTAATTTTTACATGTATGTCTTTAATCCATCTGGAATTTATTTCTGCATTTGATGTGAGTTAAAGATCCAACTTAATTTTCTCCCAGATGCATAACCAGTTGTTCAAACTCCATTTATGAAATAAACCACATCATCCCACTGTTTGAAATATCACCAAAGCACTATATTAAACTCCAGTTCATATTATGATTTATTTCTCTTTGCTCTCCTCCACCAACTTGTCTATTCCTGTGCCAACACCATACTTTTGTTTGCAGTAGCTTTATAGAATGTTTTCTTGCCTAGCATGGCAAATTCACTCTTTAATATTCTCAGCAACCAGGGGGAAACGTAGAAAAGAATACCTGCCTTTGTTTACGTTTGACAACCTATGTGACAGTCAAACAGCTAAAAATGGAAAAGACGAGAAGGCCAGGGGGGAAATGACTGAGGATAAAACTATTGGTGAAGAAAAAAAAAAAAATGCAAGGTAAGATCGCAAGCACCTCCCAGCCTCCCCCAGTTGCACAACAGTGGTGGCGTGAATGTCAGCTGCGGGCTACTTTGGCTCACTGCGATGATTTCCAAAGGAGCTTTGGCTTGTTGGCTCCTACTGCGGTGCGTGGAAAGTCCCCTGAGAAAGAGCTGGGATATCCGCCACTGGAACGGAGTCCGATCTCTCAATTCAGAAATAAATGCCATTGGCGCAAATCAGGCTCTCTAAAAAGGGAACTATCTTTTTCTCCAAATGGATCAACCCTACTAAATTATTAACAGCAGAGCTGGACAGTGTTTTGGAAGCTAAGTATCCTGATGGACCCAATTCATTAGTGCATACTTGTCTTGCGCCTTATGAAAATAGCTAAGTGCACAAAGAGAAAATTGTCTCAAGGAAAAGCTTGGATTTTTCTCTTTGTGAAAGGGTCCTTTCTGCCTCAGGAGTTCTTATTTACAGCAGCTCTCCCCAGGGCCTTTCCATCTGCTTCTTCTTTCTCATGGCCTCAGTTAGCATGCTATGTTGAGAGTATAGATTTACATAATTGGCTATTTCTGATTGGAATGGATGTATTTTAACCTACTTTCAGAAGCATGACGTAAAACCCACATTGTAGGTTTTCGGAAGCTTCATTGTTTACTTTCTTCTTTCAGACTTTCCTCCACCCCCTATTCCTGATGTTCCTTTAGTCTATGTTTTTCCTTCTATACATTTGTATGGTTAATTTGATTACATTCTCTGTGAAACCACTGTAGACATATCCCTTATCCTTTTGCCAAAGAGAATGTCTAGTTATAAGCCTCTATTTAATGTATAGACTCTGTATTCAAAGAATGGTATAGAAAACTTAATGAAGTTGTTTTGGTGAAGCAGTTAGCAGCTACTTTGTATGTAAACCGTCATTGTGTCACACAGAGTGATTTATAAAAATAAGATGATGTAGAAAAATCTAAATGCCCACTTTCTTTCCTGTTCAAGTCTCTATTAGTACAGGATATTTACATTTCTTCTACTAGGTGATTTATGTAGAATTTTCCTCAACAAAATTAAATATCATAGATTATATGTTGTTGTGATTATTTTCTGACTGATTAAACTCAGATTATCAGAGATTTGCATGAGATAAAACTCTGGATTGTTACCGTGAAAAGAAAATGTTAAGAAAGCTAAATGGGGTGAAGGTTTCTAACGATGTGTTTAGTTTTTAAGTAGAATTTCCTCTGTCCTCTGAAACAGCATCAAAAGATTTATTTCAAACCCCTTGGCCAGCTTTCCAGAGGAGATTTTACACAAAGCTACTTAATTGGTTGTCCATGTGCAACACCTAGTTCTTTTTTTTTTTTCTATCCATAAGCTATAGGGAGAGAAAGAGAGGCATAAACTCAACACTATGATATTGCTGGAAATTATCCTCTAGACACAGCTTTGATTCCACATCTGCAGGCTTGTTACTCAAGGAAAAACTTCTCCTCTTCCTCTCACCATTAGTTTAAAGCTGCTCTCTATTCAAGATGAAAAGAAAGTTCTAAGATTTAGGATTATCTTAATATCAAAGGGAGATAATGAAAAATGTATTTTCATTAAGATTATAAGCTTATGTTTTCTTTTCATATTAAACAAGCTTAAAAAGCCAACCTCCAAAATTTTAGCATAGACTCTTCTCACAAAGGATATTGAATTTTTTTTTATTTAGCTGACAAATTGGTTCATAGTTAAGTGTGTTGTTAATCTGACCTTTTAATATTTTAATGCCAAAAGTATTATAAATTGAAAGGAGAGTGGTATTTCTTTGAAATATCTTAAAATTATAAGATTATAAAAATGAATAATATTTTGAACTTGGTTCAAAACATTTTGAACCAAGGAGCAACAAAAAGGAGCAACAAAATTGTGTGACAAGAACATATTTTTGAAATCCTTCATTATTTTTTTCATTATTTTTCATTTTCTTTTCTTTCAATTTGGTTAGGATATATATATATATATATATATATATAATTTGTAACTAGATTTTTTTTCATTTCAAATCATAGAGGCTCAAGTTTTATTTTATGTTTTATGTTTTTGTTTTTTGGTTTTTTTGTATCTTAGGGAAGGGTCTACACAGTGTTCAGGATCTCACTACTAGATTGGACTCAGTGATCCACCTGTTTACAGCCTCCCAAGAGCTGGGATTACAGGCAGGTGCCACCACACCTAGTCTTACTTGCTGTTTCAGCATGCCCCGGGGAAGGGCCTGGCATGGCAAGCCTGGGGATTGAACCCCTGGCCCCAGAGCCTGCTTGGAGGCACTTTAATCTGCTGAGCTCTTTGACCGGCCCTTTGAGGGTCAAGTTTTGAGGAAAACACGTATCATGGATCCTTCCACGATAAAGTATGGGGAGCTTTCTCTGAAAAACACAATATTTGTTTGGGCTGAGGAGGAAAGAGTCTCTGTCTCACAGATTGGAGGGGCTTGCCTGCTGCCTCCTGTGTAGTCTCATGGTGGTAGAAACCACTATGGGTGGAAATCCACTATGGGTACATTTCAGTAGAGTCCCAACTGCCACTTCTTCACAGAAGCAGCAAGTAGATCTCGTTGCCTGGTGCAGAGATTCTTGAAAGGCCAACAGACAGCAAATAGGGCTGTCTACAATGTGACAGGGATCAAACTGGGTGCAAAGCAGAATGATGTGGAGCTCATGCATGGCTGTGCCGACGAAAGGCTTTAAGAAATCGGTACTCTGCCCTGCCTTAGTTCTGAGCCAGCCCTGTAGAACTTAACTCATGGCTAAAGAGGCCGAAGGGAGACAGAGTCCAATGTACTGATGGGAATTAGCCTTCTGTCACCTGAGGTAGTGGGAAGTCAAGGAAAATATTAAGTTGATTTATAAAGTTATAATATTTAGTTACTTAGGAGTGTACATTGAAAGTTGTATTCATTATATTTGTGAAGGTGGGCATGAGATCACAATGATTTTCGAACCAAAGGCAGAAATGGTGATTCCTTTGATTAATTAATTAATTGGTTTACTGGACACAGGGTCTCACTATGCAGTCCAGGCTATGTAGGCAGCCAAGGGAGGCCTTGAACTCTTAGCAATCCCACCTCAGCCTCCCAACTGCTGGGATTACAGGTATGCATTACCGTGCCCAGCGGGTAATTCTTTTCTGTAACAAGAACATGGGATATAGCTCAATGTCTGCCTGGCAGGTGCAAGGCCACAAAAAGAACATGACTCTCTCTCTGATGACAGCTTGAAAGCATAGCCTGTATCAGCAGAATGACAAGAACTATGGAAGGCTCCTTCAGGGTCTCTGTAATCAAGGTCTGTTGGAAGACCCTCTGCCACAGACAGTTTGTTTTCAGGGAGGCAGGGCATCACTTCTTCTCTTACTCAGTTTGCTTATTTAGCAACACTATCTTCCATTTCACCACTCAAAAATAAGTAATATTTTAACATAAATCTGCTTCCCAAAGTAGTTTTCATTGCTTTTTTTTTTTTTTTTTTAGAACCGGAGATTGAACTCAGGCCCTTGAGCTTGCCAGGCAAGTGCTTATCCAACTGAGCTATCTCCCTGGCTCCTTTTCATTGCTTTTTTTCCCTTAGTATATTCTAGTTGCATGACCATCAAGATCTATTGTCATTTAAATTGTCCCTATAACCTTTTTCCTTTTAATTTTCTTTTTCCTTTCTTGTGCTCTTTTTAAAAAATGCATTTAGTACAAGGTCTATAGGGTCTCACTACCCAGGTGGGACTCATAGTGATCCTCCTGTTTTCAGCCTCCAAAGTGCTGAGATTACAGATGTGTGCCACCACGCCCAGTCTCAGTCAACCTCACTGTCCCCCCTGGGGGCAGGGCTGCCCCAGCAGGCCAGGAATTGAACCTTCCACCCCTGCCTCTGCCTAAGCGGGTGCTCTAATTTGCTGAGCTATCTGGCAGGCCCCTTCTGTGCTCTTAACTTCTCTTGTAATTATTATCTCTTCTATACTTTTGCACTTTGAATATATTCCTAGTTTTTAATCTTTATCTTTGAGATTCTCACTATATATTCCAAACTGAATAGATAGTTACTGTGTAGCCCAAACAACCTTGAACTTATGGTGACCTTTCTGTCTCAGTGTCCCAAATGCTGGGATTTTAGGTATGTGACACCACACCCGGCCCAATTTAAAGACACATGTAGACAAATGCTATACAAAAGATAGCTAAGATAATTGCACTATTAATTTTCTATTATCAATTTTGCTTGCTTATTTTTATAATCTAAACAACACCTTTGAAGATAACAATATGCGACGTGATAACCGATCTTAGCTGCCAGGTTTAAGACATTTGGCTGTGGCTCTGTGACTGCCTCCAGCTCTTTGGCCACTGCATGGGTGAAAGGGAAGATGGCTGAGGAAGCCTTGACCCTCAGAAGCGCGGACACTGCCCAGGAGCTCCGCCTTCCACCCGTGAAATGCAGTGTTCCACGCCGGCGGCAGATGCCAGCAAGGCTGTCCTGGCCGACCTCAAACTGAAGCAAGAACTCAAGGAAGGAGACGCAGAGAAGAAATGAGCCCTGGGCGAGGCTCCAGCACCGCATAGCTCTGTCCAACGCTGCACCAACACGTTCAGCTTCCGGAAGTTCCTCGCACTACTTCAAAAGAAGCTGTGAAATACGCGCATCCCATCCACCTTGCAGCTCTAAGCAAGCACAATATACCGTTTAATCGTTCTGCATCTTGTGTTTTCTTTCAGTCCACTTTATCACTTTAACGCATACAATTTAGTATATTTTGAAGTACATGCGTGGCCTCAGAATGGAAATCAGCAGACTCGTAAGTTCTGGGAGCCCACAAAGTGCTTAAGTGTCTTACTCCACCTGGATCTATTTTGGAGAAGGCGGCCAATTGAATGCCTTGGTCTGGTTACTTGATTACTTGATAGAACCAATGATTGTACAGAAAACAGATCTGTCTATCTATATAATAAAAGAATGTAAGATACAAAAAAACCATGCTAGGTATAACATGAAAATTTAATATTTTAAGATGAGCAGAAAATTCATGTAGAGATTCATAATGTAAAAAGCAACATAAATAAAAATGATAGAACCCAGACATGATACAATAAACATCAGGAAAGAGTTAGCAATTAAAAAATAAAATTATTTCAGAAACCTGAACACAAAATTAGGTAAACAAAGAACATCTGGAGATAAATAATAAAACAAAAAAATGAGGGAGGAATTCAGGAAAAACTAAGAGACAAAATAGACAAAGAAGGTCCAACATTCATGTGATACGAAGCTCTAGTGATAAAAGAAAACCAAAACAATGGGAAGGAGCAAACACTGAGAAAGGTAATTCAAGAAATGTTTTTAAAATTAAAAACAAGTAAAATGCATATTGAAAGAACTTGCTGTTACTATGTAAAATTTGGTGTAGAATTATGCCAAATATTTTAAGTATGTGATTTTAACAAATTCTTTCTTTCTTTCTTTCTTTCTTTCTATGTATTTGATACAGGATCTCACTGCACAGCTTGGGCTTGTAGTGATTCTCCTGCTTTTAGTCCCCACAGTGCTGGGATTACAAGTGTGCCCCCCCTTGCCTGTCTCCATGGTCAGGTCACCGAGTCCAGGGACATGGCTGGCATGGCAAACGGTACTGGGGATCAAACCCTGGCCCCTGTGCTTGCCTAAGCAGGCACTTATTTCGCTGAGCTATCTCACTGGCCCTAAGTATGTAATTTTAAAGAGAAATTAAATTAAACTCATGACCAGAGACAAGCCAAGACATTTGTATATAAGTGAAATAAATCAGATATATGAGCTTAAGTATTAAATAGTTTCTCTTATGTGAGAAACTTAAATTATGATTAAAGAGCAAAATATAAGAAAATAGGAAGTAGAGAGATATATCCTTCTCAAATGTGAAGGAGACCAAGAAATGGAGGGGGAGAGAAAGATGGATGAAAAAAGGAATGACTATGTATTATGTTTATGTACCAATTTTGCACAAAAAATAGAAACACTATGTACTGCAAATGTGTACTAATAAAAATTTGATTTTAAAAATTGCATGAAACCTTTTGACAATAATGTTATGAATGCCAGGAGATCACGGAATATCATATTGGAAGATAGTTAAACAGAGAAAATGTGAGCTAATTAATTTGTATCTAGCCAAAATGATTGTTTTGCTTAAAAACTGCACACCATTTGTTTGGACCATGCAATAATTCAGGAAATACTTTTTATTCTCTGAAAAATCCACTAGATAGTATGCTTCAGGAAGTAACAAACACGGAGGAAAATTGACTTAAAATGGATAATGAGTGATAGATACAGTGTACACTTCCGTGAAGAGGCACAACTGGATGATGGTTAGATGAAAGTATGGGAGGTGGTGGCTGCATGTGCTGAAATGAGTACGTCCTGCAACCATGAAAATACTGGGAGAGAATAGGTAAAACGTACAACAGATGAGCGTACAATTATTATTTGGGGCTAAATTAATATTATTTCAAGCTAGATACTGAGAAATGTAGGAGGGAAGATTATTATCTTCAATATTGTTCATAATAGGGGCCAAATAAAAAACCAATGAGGGAGGAACATTATTATATAACATCATATATATATATGAATATACACACACATATATATAGTATAGCATGTAATTATATAATTGCACATATTAAAATAACATGACAGTGTTGAAGCCAAACTACTGATTATGTAAAAAAGAGAGTTAAAGTTTTCTCTAATTAACATACAAAGCAACATCTACCACTACATATATATCTTTCTATCTAGTCAGATTATACATAACTGTCTTATAAAATACATATGTATGATATTTTATTTTTTATTTAATTTAATTGATTAATTATTTTTTATGTATTTAGTACAGGGTCTACAGGGTCTTACTACACAGATCGGACTTGTAGTGATCCTC
>NDGN011484597.1:0-11421 GCA_002564285.1 Tympanoctomys barrerae
ATGCTCCCAATGTTCTGTGACAGCTCACACTGAGAAGGAGGCCATCAGTCACAGTACCCTACCCTGGGTCTTTGTCACTGCTAAAGGGTCTGGATGTAGGCCATTTCCTAGAATAAGGTCCTTGCTGTCTCTTCCTAATACCTTTGTACTCCCTCCCAATGCTATGGCATTCTAGGTTCAGATTAGGTCTCTGCTGCTGCTCTGAAAACCACGTAGGAACCTTGCTCACAACAAGGCTTCTTTGTGGTCTTGCATCCTTAATCTTATGCCCTTTCTCCTGATACTAGAGAGGGTGAAGACACTTGATTATGGCTGGACAGTCCTTTATTCTTGATTACATCTTGACCTCTTTCTTTCCCTGGGAACTTAACCTATTTGTTTCTCTGTTCTGTATTTTTAAGCTCTTCTCTTTGGCTTACAAAAATTCAACTTTCACATATTAAAGGCATATTCCCTTGACCTCTATCTTTCCTTAGGTTCAGTTTAGTCAATTCACTTCCTTATTTTATCCTTTGAAGACTACACACTCTTGCTAACTACACTTATTTTCTGAGAGAGTGATAGGTTCCTGGTTGCTTAAGCCTAGAAAGTATACATCTGTAAAAGGAACATGTCTAATTTGTATTTGGAGATCCATCATACAGTGGAAGGATTGGCACATGATTTGTCAAGGAATAAATGATTTGTTGTTTTGATTCTGGGCCTGAGCTAGATAATTTCATATATCTATCACTATTAATAGTAAACATTCAATTTTCTTTACAGCTCACTTAGTATGGTTGGTTTCTTTATTTGAAAATTAAAGTGTATGTTTTTAAAGCTAATAAGTCTAAGTTTAAAGTCTGTATATAATAGTTTGGTAACATTTTTTATGCACACGCTATACATTTGGTGGAGATACATTCGTTTTTTACTTCTTCATAAAGTCTCATTGAGTACTTCTGGGATTCCAGATGAGTAATTATGGAACCTGTAATGCAAACACCTTCTGATTTTAATATATCCAAAGAACTATTGGGAAGGTTTTAAGAATGTCACTTACCTTGGCTTACAGCCAGAGATTCTGATTCAGTGCGTCAGAATGCATTTAAAAAATAGTCCTTTAGGAGATTTTGTTTTAAATAATAACGGATGTCTGGACAGACACAAACACTAATATTTCACTGCTAAAAGACATTGATCCTTTATGCTGTAGCTGCTGAAGCATAGTCCTGCAGTTCTGCATAAATGGATGCTGTAGTTGCACTTGGACTAGATGAGGAATTGAGACTTGGGAGAGAAATATTGAGAAAAATGTTCATCCAGGAATGGTGCATGCCTCTAATTCCAGGGCTGGAGAGGCCGAGGCAGGAGGATCCTCAGGAGTTCATTCGTGGTCAGCCTGGGCCGCGTAGTGAGCCTAAGATCAGACTAAACCAAGTAGCAACACCTTGTCTCATACAAGCAAAAAGAAAAATGGAAAAAGGAAAGAGAAAAAGACGCACTTCTTAAATAAGGAATTCACACAGACGATATCAATTTTAATGATCTAAATAGACTTGACAGTTGAGCAGCTCAAGGAGACTGAGTGTGGCGAACCTTATCATAGAGACACACACACATAAAATGCCTGTAAAGCAAGTGGAAGAGCTCTCCTCGTTATATTCTAAAACCCACCTCTAAAGAAGACAACATTGTTTTCAAATTGTGGTTTGACACACTTGATTCCAAGAAGGAACACACTGGCACTGGAAACTCATGCATAAAACGCTGGAGGGAGACTACTGTAACCATTGTGCTGAGGGATTACTATAGTTAGGTGGAAGTTTCCCCACCTGATTGCACCATTTCAAGTATTATATTAAGTCAGTTCCTCAAGGTTCTTTTTAGAGAATGGGCAATCTTGTCATATGGTCATAACATATTTCATACAGCAATCATACTGGGTGAATGGTCATATCAGAGAGAAACTTCAGAAAAATGGAACCAGCTTAGAGAATGAGTTCAAGTTGGTTTTTCATGTAAAGGATATAAAGTATGGAATCTTTTACAGATGAAGTCATCATATTTAGCTAGGCATATTATTTTGGATGGAATTGTGAATTAATTCATTGTTTCTCATTACAATAAGATTTTGGCATTGTAATTTACATTGTAAATTATTTGTAAATTCTCTGAGAAAATTATTATCTATGTATCTATTGAACCGATACCTACCATTCCATATAACCATCTACCTATAAATCTAGTACACACCTTAAACATCACACCTTAAAAACAAAATTCTTCAGAGGGCTGGCCAAATAGCTCAGTGGATTAACGCACCTGCAAGAAAGTGCAGGGGCTGAGATTTCCATCCCCAGGCCTGCTGTGCAGGGCCCCCCGTCTGGGGCACACTGAGACTGTGATTGAGATTGGGCATTGTGTCATGTGCCTGTAATCCCAGCTTTTGGGAGGCTGTAAACAGGTGGATCACTATGAATCCAATCTAGTAGTGAGACCCTGAACACCATGTGGACCCTTCCCTAAAACAAACGAACAAAATTCTCCAAGAAGATGATCTTTCAATTTTGAATGGTTTTGAAAATACCTCTTGCAGTGTATACTCTGATAGAATCTTGGATCATTTGTAGTCTGGTTGAATCTTGTAGTTAGAGTGGAATGTCAACTTGATTGCCTTTGAGATTTACTAAAGGGATTCATAGAGAACACTACTGGTTTGGTCACAGAAGCATGGCCTTACAGTCTATGTCTTGTTCTTTACTCCGTGCTGTCTGAAACTGTTTCCTCTACTCCCCTGTACTGTTTTCTGGTTTCCACGAGCCAAGCCATTTTTTTTCTGGCCACCCCTGCAATAATATCTCTGCTTTGGAGCCAGGTGACAACGGGTTGAATCCTCTTGAATGCAAGTCAAATTAAATCTCTAAGTTCTGAATGTTGAATGATGACAGTGACATCATTCAAGCTCTTTCTCTTCCTCATAAGTGGACCATCTCAGATGCTTTGTCACAGGGGAGATCTAATACTTTCATTTTTTAATAGTGGAGGTCGTAATGCTTCTGTGAATTTTATTAATTTTCTAGTGCAAGGGTTTACAGTTGTATATTTCTATATATGTACTCTTTTATTTCTATTCCACATGTTTCCTGTTGTAGTTTTTGTTGTCACTAAGGACATAGACAGGCTTACACATTGTTTTGAATTGTATTCTATTTGATATCAATATCATATTGCTTCAGCCTTTTCATGTTGTTGTTAGCATGACATTGTTTTTCTATTTATTTATTTATTTATTTTCAACCTACTTATCCTTCATTTTTAAAGTGCATCTATGCTAGAACTAGCATGCTATTTGGTTTGCCTTTTAAGCATTCAATTTTATTCTAATGACAATTTTATTCTAATTGATACACATGGGCCATTAACATAATTCAATTGTTCATATTGCTGGATTTACTCTGTCAATTTATTGTTTCCTCTTCTTCATCTGCTTCTGGTTCCTTTGTCCCTCTTTTTCTGCCATATTTTAACTGAATTGTTTTTTTAAAAATTCATTTTTAATGCATTTAACTATACTGTTATGTTCCTTACTCAAGGGATTATAACATAGTCTTAAATTTTCACTTCTAAAATTGATATCTTACTACTTCACATAAAAAGTACAATGTAAGTGGTTTCTCAAATAAACATTCATGTCTTTAAGAATCCAGAGTATACCATGCAAACTCTTTCTTTTACACAGATGATTTCTTAATAGAGAGTGGGCTGATAGCAGGTTTATATACTGCTCAAAGTAGAGAAGGATTAACATGATTAGATTTGTGGATGTGGTTTATCTAATCGACTGACCCACACAGCACTTTTACAAGACTTGCACTGAGAAAACATCAATTTTTTGAAAAATGATTGGTTAGTTAAAAATGAGATGAAATAAAATAAAAGGGGACACACTGGCCATTGGATATAAATGTTTTGGGTCCAGAGTAGGTTGAGTTATATGCTCTTTGCTTCATAATTTTATCTAGGGTTAGTTCTGGATAAAGCAGTGCTAAATAGAATTAAGATTTATTCTGGTAAAGTCCCTTATACCTTATTTAATGAACTGTACAATTTAGGGTATATTTTAAGTGCTGACATTTTTACAGTTTAAAGCAGATCACCCAGTGTAACACTTTAATTTATTTGAGGAGGCAAGGTTTCAATTTTCTTAATAAGTGTTTAGACTAGATCATTGATAAAACATCTATAAATAAATAATAATAAACATGCTAGCTGTGATTATAAATATCACAGCATGCATTTTAAAAGTTTCAGAAATGTCTTTTAACATTTACTAATTTTGGTTGTTTACAATTTTACTTTTCCAGAGTGTACTGGTGAGAACAACGAAGTTGTTATATATCTCTGCTTGTGAGGATTAGAAGTAGTCATTAATTCACTAAAGCTAGAGATGGGAGAGTTACATATGAAGTATAAAATATAAAGTAGATAATTTCAGTGAAAACATTTACAACCTTTTGGGATGCATCTGAAATACTTTCCAAAACCATTTTTTTCTCTTGGTTTAAGATCATGAAACATAACTTTGCAGTTGCCCTTCTGATGTGCTTAATGATGCCTTTTGACTATAGATCAAGGTAAATCAATGCCGATGCTCAAGCCTTTCTCAAAGCTATATCCCAAGGAAGAAACCTAATGGAAGTGAACTTCAGCAGTTCATATTGTTCAAAGGTGGTCAATTATCTCAATAAAATCATAGTATGCAATCAAGAGTATAATTTTTAAAGTTAGATCTGGGAACTGTGCTCTTGGATGCTGAATGAACTAAACAACTAAGGCATTTGTAAGCATAGCTCAGACTAAACTGTATTTTTACTGAAAAAATTTACATATGTAAGTAATTTGAATTAGAGAGAGCTGTCTTAAGATTCTTTTGTTACATAGACTGTGTAAGTTAAAGAGTATATGGTGTGTTTGAATATGTAACTGTGTATTTATCATGTGTACTAAGCCATGAAGGAACATTTTAGGGTGATTCTTGCATGGTACTTGGCTTCATCAACATAATCCTTACTCTAATTGTCTGCATACCGATCAAACACTCAGTGTCTCTTAGTTCTTAGTTCTTAGACCTTTCAGGCTTTGCTGCATTAGGGTGCCCTGTGCACTAAAGGTTGTTGCCTGCCATAAAAGTAGATGCCAGAAGCAATCCCCTCTGCAAAGACAACCCAAAATTTATCTATTTGGCGAACATCACTTTTGAGTGAAAAGGTATTGTGACCATTAATTATGATAGATCAGATGGAATAGATTAAGAAATGCCTACCAATTAGTATCGTCCACTGTGGATGTGTCTGGATGGGTCATGAAGTGTGGTCTGGAGTATTACATATGGTCCCTGGCTTCTTAGTGGCCGGTACTGTTTTCCCACTCCACTTCCCATCTGCAGTGAGTTGACCAGGCATCTTTATTTTTCCATAGCTTTCTATCATGATGATTCTACCTTGCAGTCTGCTGCCCATGGACTAAATCCCATGAAACTTGAGATAGATTAGACCTTTCCTCCTTTGAGTGGTGGGTGTCAGTTATTGTGTCCCAGTGAGAGGAAAGCTGGCCAACACAGGATAAGTATCAAAACTGCACCTGGTTGAGAACCGTTATATGAACTGGAGGTACAGTTTGTACTTTCTGGAGCAGCATATAAGGGCAGCTAGACACCAGAACAACTAGAATTTTTCCTAGCACAGTAGCTTATGAAAACTTAATTAGAAACAAGAGGATGTAGAATGATTATGATTTGTCTTCATCAAGTTGTTTTTTTAATTTACAGGGAGTTAGCATCAGTGAATGGTTGGAAAGTTATTCTATTATACTAAAAACTGGAAAAACTCTCCTAGATTCATGTTAAAAAATACATCAGATTTTTATTTTCTTCAGATTGAAGAACCTGTAAGGAAAACCCAATTTGGTGTTTCGTAATAGTTGGCTTTCCTTGCAGTATTTGTATGCAATTTTATGCCAAATAAACAGTTTGTTTTTAAGAATGAGGATTGGTGAAGTTGAAAGAAGTGAAGAATTTATGTACACTATTATTTAAATACTTATAAAAGCACTAATTACAAAGGGGTCTTTTATTTTTATAGATTATACTAGGAATTAACAAAATTTTTTCTTTAAAGAGCTGTATGACAAGTATTTCAGCATTTGTGTGTCAAATGGTCTGTTTCATGGTGACTCATTTCTATTGTAGCTTATCAGCAGCCACTGACAATATATGCAAATAATAGGAATGTTATGTACTAATAATATTTTATTGGCCTAATGGTATCTAGATTTGAATTGTATGCCATAGTTTAACAGAACACCAGCAATAGCTGTCGCTTTTCTTTGCATTCTTTTTATCCCATATTTCTCTTCCTCCTACAGTATTAATCATTATTCAACTTGCTAATTTCAATTTAGCTATAAAGAAATGAGCATCATTTATTTGCTTTTTAAATATATAGTTTTATGTAAACATATATGATAAATAATACATTGCTTAATTTTCTTTGGAGCTTTTCAACATTGTGTTGCATAAAATAAGGAGTAATATGAAAATATGATACATTTTCTAAAGATTTTTAAGAGTCGTTGTTGTCCGTGATACAAATGAATTACTAGTAATTCTTTACTACATGTTTGTATTTAATTTCTTTCTACTGTTTTCTTCAATTTAATTTTAATTTGTCAGGAAAGGATGAATATACATTTAATAAAAATGTCAAAGATAATCATAATATAGAGGGCTAAATGTGTCTTCTTCAAACATAAACTAAGGTCATCCTTTTTTAAAAAAATGTATTTGGTTGTTGCTCCACGCTGCTTGGACTTGTGGTGATCTTCCTGCTTTCAGCCTCCTCAGTGCTGTGATTACAAGTGTACACCACCACACCTGGACTCTGGTCAGCTCAGCCCGCCCTGGGGGTGCGGTTGGCATGTCATGTGGTTCTGGGGATTGAACCGCTGTCCCTGTGCTTGCCTAAGCTTGCTGAAGCAAGTACTTCAGTCCACTGAGCTATGTCACAGGCTCTCACCTCATCTTAAAACAGAATTAATCATACAAAACAGTGCATAGTTAAGTAGATAAGCAAAGTCATATCTTAATTCTTTTCACATTCTGATTTTCTCCTGTTTAAAGTTAATTCTTCTTTAGCCATTTCATTTCAGCATAACGATGAGTGTTTTGAAGCATTAATTTAAAGAGTGATATATTACTATAGCAACTTGAAAAAATGAAAAGTAAATCCAGAGCTGAAAGCTCACTAAAATTCAATTCAATTCTACAATACTGCTACATTGAAATACTGAAAGGAAGAAACCAAAAGATCCAATCTTGGTTAATTAATTAATTAATTAATTAGAGATAGGGTCTTGCTATGTAGTCCAGGCTGGCCTGGAACTTGCAGTGATCTTCCCGCCTCAGCCTCCCAAGTGCTGGGATTATAGGCCTGTGCCACCATGTCTGGCTTTAATTATTTTATTTGTCTCTACAAGTTATTTATTGTTTCCTCCTTTGCCTCTCCTTTTCCACTCCCAAGCAGATGGTCCCTCAGTTTTGTATTAGGCAAGCTCATTGGTTGCCACTGAGGCCACTGAAGTTGATTTTATTAAACTAGAATATTCAGGAGTAATGTAAAATTGAGCATAAGAACATAAAACTACTCAATGCATTTATTGTCAAATATAAAATATAATTTCAATTTAGTTATAACTAACTACAGAAGACCATACCATCAGCGGGCAAGTGTCAGGCATTGCAAAAGCAAAAACAAATGTATAAATCAAATGTAATTGATATGGAAAACATGGGACCACTGTGGAGCGTTAGCGCTCCCTGAATGACAACTTTAAATAACTTCTCTAAATTGGCCTGTTGCCATAGGGTTAATAACAGCTCCATAACTATGGATGGGTAATTTTACAGCCTTGCCACATTCTGTCTGCAGCGTTTAATGTGATTTCTGTTTTAGGACTCTGATCTCCTGGCTGTGAATAAGTAATGTGAATGCATAAATAGATTTTAACAAAAGTATAAAATAGCATGTGGCAAATTGGAAGATTCACTGAGCCAAGGTTGGGGGGGTGGTCATGCAGATTGCTAATGGTACTAAACCCAGTTTTTATTCAGCTAATTCATTCTTGACTTGTTTTCCAAAAGATTTCAATGTGTAATCATCTCCCAAGGTTAGTTTTTGTAAAATATTAGTCTTAAAAGAAGACTGATAGATGATTTGCTTCTTTTCTTCTAAGTATGCATATATTCAGGATAACTTGGAGACAAACAGGTTTTAGAGAAACACTCTTTTTTATTTTTTCATCTTTTCAGTAAAAACAGAATCAAATATATCTGTTCTATGATTTCAGATCATATGAAAATACGTTTTGTCCATAAAAATTCCTTCATCAGCTGACTGAACTTTGACATTCTATTGTTAGAAATTCCTTTTTTTAAGTTTTAGACTTCTAGTGTCCTGGAGATAGAAACCCTCTACAGTCATTTGCACAAATGAGAAATTATTTTATTATTTTATATAAATCAGTTTTTAAGCAGCAGTCATGGCTAATATGCAATCAAATAATTTTATATATTTCAGGTACTTCATGACTTATTTATTCCTTATTTTTATACTATGAATGTGCTAATTATGAAATGCTCATTTTTGTGAGTAAGACAACAGGTTTACAATGGTAAACTTGTCCACACAGCTAATGAGCAAACTCAAGGCTCCAATTCAGATCTTTAATTTTAGTGTTTGCTTAAATACTACAATGTGACTTTTGGGTCAGTGAGTCAGTTTAATAGATAGCCAGCCACATCCGGGTAGGGTAATAGAGTATTGAGCAATATTTTATTTTATTATAATTTTTAAATTAAGTTTCCAGACATACTTTAGGTCTACATAATAATCACATCCATCATAGGAAATTTGCATCTGTACATGACATATCTTGATTCTTTGTTTTCCATTCCCCCATTTCCCCTTCAATCCCTCCTCCTCTACTTATTTACAAAAGCTTTGTCTCTATTTCTTCCTTCTTTTCTTATTTTTTCTTCCTTCTCTAATGGGAAGGGGATCTAGGGAAGGGAAAAGAGATATTTTAAAATTGCATAGTAATCTTTATTATGGAAGTTAAACAAATTCTCCTCTAAAAATAGCCTTCCCCATAGTATCGATTCCTAAATATGTGATAACATACGGATGGAGGGGATATTCGGGTGATCTCTGTGACAGTTTTTTGCTCCTTCAGTACGTAGCAGAATGCAGTTTGAGGGATTTCTCGTAACTCCAGGGGCAGGAGCTGATTAATTTGAACAATTTATTATAACTCTCCCTAGCATTGCTCTGATAATTGTTGCAGTTTTCCAGGTCTAACTCAAACAGCCTGATGGGAAGAGTTGGATGGCTAGCATGTTAATGAAATTCAATAGAAAAGCCCAGAAAATAGTGAAATGCATCATAGAAATCCATCACAAGAGCAAGGCACATCAGAACTCATGGCCCTTATAATTTTGATGTAAAACAATAGGTAGAACAGATTGCATAAACTAATAATAAGGACTACAAATGTCTTTAATATTTTACTCATTGGTAGCTCTCTAAATTTGAAACATAGCAACAATAGCTAACTAATTCTTACAAAACACTGACTCTGCCAGGGATTCTTTTAATAACTGTATCTCCCTTATTTAATCATACCAAGTTATGATTTAAAGCTCAGTCCTATTATTTTAATGAAGAAATGGACAGAGGTAGCTAACGTGGCCAAGGTCCACAGCATGCGTGAAGAGGACTGAGGTTTAACAGCTGATACCATGTGTGCTCATGATTGTAATGCTAACGCGATCATTACAAAATTGAAGCATTGGATTAAAACTTGGTTTTGCATGAAACTCAGTTGATGTTTCTCTGGAAAACAAAGTGAAGAGCAATTCATGCATAGGTGGGAACGTGTTGAGGTTTTCAACTGAGTTTCAGTGAATGAATGTGTTTATATGTGTGTGTTAACAATGTTGCGCATGATTTTTTTTTAAGTTTTAGAGACATGCAACATTATAATAAAAGTAATATAATTTTTTTGAAATAAAAGTTTTATTAAGGGGAGAAGAAGTAAGATAAAGTGAAAAATATAGAAATGCCATCATATTCCAATGTCAGACGTGGAATGTTGAACCTTAGCATGGAGAACATGATACTGGTGTTGTTCCCAATGTCCCCTTGGCTCAGCCAGCCTGGCTGCTGGAAAGCTGAGTGCGCTATGACTGGCAGCAGGGCGAACTAGAAACTCAGTGTTCCTCTCATGTAAAAAACAATCATGGCAATTTTTGCCACACACAGAGGTCCAGCCCAGCGTAATGAGAAGCAAATGGTGGAGAGCCTGGGGAAGCAGGAGGAGTTGGACAGGCATCTAGGCTGTAAGCATGAGGTGACTGATGGGCAGATTGTCAGTGAGGTACATGGGTTGCTGTGCTGTATTCCTGCATGCTGACTTTCAATGAGGAAAAAAAGAAAGGAAGAGAGGGAGGAAGAAAGGAAGAGAGAAGAAAAGGGAAGAGAAGTTGAGGGGATGGAAGGAAAGAGGTCAGTCCCTCAATTTAGTTTCCCAGGTATACAAATTTCTTTTGTGACTAATCTTAGCCAAAGCCAGACAGGAAGAAAGTTCATGGAAATGTTGTTGCAACTTAACTAAACTGATGTTGTTTACACAGTTCTCTTCATGAAGCTTTTACTTCTTTTAAGCTGTATTTCCTAAGTTGTACAAATTTAACTTCAAGCCTAAAATGAATGTATGTTACAATATGATTTTTATGAAAGTATAAAGCCAAATTAAAATGACAAATCTGGTGTATTGTATGTAATTATATTATTGAATATAAAAGCTTGAAACTTTAAATATTTAAAAGACATCAGAGATTATAGCCTGTTAAATTTGCTGTTTTTCTCAGGGAAAGAAAAATCAGCACTATTTTCTTAATTTCTCTTATTTTCTTTTTTTTGTACGTGTTCTTCTTTTTTAAAATGTGTTTAGTACAGGGAGTACAGTGTCTATTGGGTCTCCCTACCCAGATCAGACTCCTAGTGATCCTCTTGTTTTCAGCCTCCCAAGTGCTGGGATTACAGGCATGCACCACCACACCCAGTCTCATTGGCTGTCTCAGCCTGCCCTGGGGTGCCACTTTACTAAGTAGGTGCTTTAGTCCACTGAGCTATCTGGTGGGTCCTGTGTGTGTGTGTGTTCTTTTACAGTTAGTAGTGGTAAATATTTAATAGAAACAATTTGTTGTCTATTGTGTGTTACAACACACAATATAACATTCAGATGTTATAAAATTCCCTTTCACTGTGGGGAAAAAGGAACCCTTCTCCACTGCTGGTGGGAATGTAGACTGGTGCAACCATT
>NDGN011484608.1:8067-27697 GCA_002564285.1 Tympanoctomys barrerae
CCTCGGCCTGCCTTCTCTGAGCTCAGTCCTGCTCTTGCCCTCCCCACAGCTTTCTTTCTGTGTCTTCACATCAGCACCATCCTGTCTTCAGCAAATCCAGAGCAGAGTTCATTTAAGCTTTTTAAAAATGCATTTCTAAGAAGCTCACACTCATGGCATTTTGATCAAGCCTTGGGTGTTTCCTAAGCTGGTTCACATCTCATTCAGACACCGGTGCCCCATGAGGCTGCCCTGGGAGGTGGCTGGCCTCATGCACGGCCACCCCCACCTAGCCCTGTACAGTGCCACCCCTGCTGCCTCTCAGGAAAATCACAGCCGGTCAGCATCTCTCACCCAGCCCGGGCCTGGCGCGGAGCAGGAGCTGAATGTGCCCGGGCACTGGGGCAACACAAACAGCTCCGAGCCCCGCTGGGTGCAGGCAGGTTCTCCATCACCCTTGCCAAATGTCCTTGGCCAGTTTTGTTCCTGTGGAAAATGTGACAGAATTTTGTATTTTAAGGAGGTTGCATTGAAGACAGGTATTTGAGAATTCTACTTTTTTAACACCAGACCCACCCTAACAGACATACGTGTGCACCAAATTAAATTTCATAAGAAACCCAGTAACTTGAGAGTTTCTGTTCAGACTCTCACTTGTTTTTGAGTTTTTAAACATTTTTGCTCCAAGGTATTTTTAAGTTTCGAATGTTCCTGCAAAGTGAGTTCACGCGGGGCTCCTGCACTCCTGTACCCTCCAGCCTGGTGGCCTGACCAGAACAGAAAGGCCTCAGGATCCGTGCTGACACCTGCTGATTCGGGGTAGAATCACAGTGCTCTTCTGTGATTGGCTTATCGCGATGTGAACCTGCACACTGGGGGCTTCTCAGCAAAAGCACTGCTGCCAGAGCGTGGGGTCCTTCTGTGCGCTTGAGGCCCCGTTCCTGAGGGCAGTGTCAGGCCCAGCACGTGCTATGGGAGATCACCTTGGCTTGGGATCCCAGCACAGGTTTCCCTTTCATGCTCTGTCCTTGGGCCTCTTCAGCCTCTCCTCTCTCAACCCCAGGTTTATAGATGTTAAGGTACACCATTACAAATGCAGTCTGGGTTTCCCTTTTGGATCATAAGGTGTTTACCAAACCTGCAAGTGTGGTAACAGTGTGGCAGTGTTGTCTTTGGCTAGGAGGGTGGACTTCAGCAAGTGTCTTCTACCTCCACGCATCACCTCACCAGGGATAGCACGAAGCTTCCTCCTGGCAGCACAGCTGTCTGACTGGATTCCACGGGTAGAGCCCGTGCAACTGTGGGCCTTCCCCACTTGCCACCTGAGAGAAGTGTACTCAGCCTCCTGGATCTTCTCTGGTGACTGGCCCAACGCCCAAGCCCTCTCCCTGCTGACAGCCTTTGTTATACTTGGGGCCCAAAATGTCCCCAGTAAAGAACATAGTATTAAAGGTTTGGTTGTCAGTGGGCTTTTGGAAATGACAGGATCATGAGGGCTCTAACTGTCCCAGTGGAGCAATTCACTGGTGAGGTCACAGCCCAGTGGGGCCTGAGGGAAGGAGGGCCAAGGTTGTGTGGCTTCTAAGGAGAGGTGTTGGTCCCTACCCCCTTGCAATGAATCTCTCTCTCCCTCCTCCTCCCCCTTCCCCCTCTCCCTCCATTTCTTCCTCTCCCCTTCCCTGTTTGCCTTTCCCCCTCTCCCTCCCTCCCTTCCCTCCCTCTCTCCCTCCTCCCCACTATGCCTTTCCACCAGAATGTTCCTTATAATCCAATGCCTATTGATTAAAACTGGCAACCATGCTTCCGATAAACCTCTCCTCCTCAAGCTGCTGTTCGCAGGTACTCTTGGCTGCATCTCCATCTGCTTATGAGCAGACATGAGAAGTGTGGACACCTCCTCATCACTTGCCTCAGTTTCCCTCAACTTTCCCCTTTCTTCTGATTCCAGTGGAGAAGTATTTTTCCGGAGTCCCAAATCACACCAGCTCTAGTGTCCAATCCAGCCTTCCCCTCCTACATTGCTGTTTCTCCATCTCTGTCTTCCTAACTTTCCGCCGTCTCCTCTGGGCATTGCCCCACAGTGTCTCCCCTGCCCCCAAGTCTTCCACTTGCCTTTCTTCCTCTTCTTTCCAGTGCCCATTTCATTTTCTGCCCTCTGTCTCTGCCAAATATCCCCAGTGAGCAATGTATTAGTGAAATGAGACAATTCTCACAATAATCTCCTTGAGATAGACGTCCTGTGTAGGTGATAGATGAGGAAGATGAAGTCGCAACTGGGCAGGAAGCATTCCAGGGACAGCCAGCCAGCAATGGCGGAGCTCCAGGCCTGTCCCGACCTTCACAATGGACACAGCGAGGCTGGGTTGCAGGTGCCAGGCTCACCACGCAGAGCAGAAGTGGAGTGCCAGGGATTCACAGGACCTGCGGCCCCTGCTCCTGCACTCTGTCCCTTTCCAGATGCCTGAGCGTGGGCAGACCTGGGGCTGAGTGATGGTTACCCACGTATGGCAGAGTTTGGATGAAGAACTGCATTCTCCCTGTAGCTGCCTTTCCAGAAGGCCAGAAGCTCCCCGCTGCTCCAAGAGTGGTGGAGAAGCCAGGCAGGGGGCAGAGGGCTGCATCGCCTCTGATCCTGCCCAACACTGCGCAGGCCCCAGCCAGCCACGCTGCATCCCAGAGACCAACTTGGACGCTGACACCCCTCATTTCCTACCAAGAAAAGCATGATTATTCTGGCAGAAAAGAGCAGCTTCCAAAATCCAAACTGGCAAGAAGATGAGATTACTCATGCAGAAGCTGCAGACGACCCTTGGGCCTGCGGGTCCATGCGACGCCTCCCCACAGTGAGAGCAAGTGATCTCGGCTCACCAGATACACACCCGTGCTTGCAGGTGCACACACATCCACACACACTTGCACGTGGGAAGGACAGTTGCACACACATACCTGTGTGCGCACACTCTTGTATACATCTTCATGCATGTAGACAGCACACACAGACACGTGCACACATATGCACATGCGTGTCCACATATGCTATATGCTATACTATCTCAAGAGACGGACGGTCCCACACAATTGTTTCTATACTCTCAGGTCATGCTACCTGGAGGGGTGAAAACAGCAGGGTCGCTAGCCAGGCCAGAAAACTGAACAGACGCAGTATCTGAGTCACTCTGCCATCACTGGTCACAAACTTCAGGTCACTGAGTCAGGAAGCCACGCGAGAGGGTGGCGCTGCCCAGCCCTGCCTCCTGAGGGCCTGTTGAGCTCCACACCCCGGGGTGGATTAGCCTGTCTATGAGTGTAGTGCCCCTGAGCCAATCCCCTTCCAAGGACCTGCCTTGGAATACTTGAGCTATGTGGAACACCAGATCTCAACTCGAGCATACACAGAGGTGCCGCCTCTCACCACTCCAGAGCTGCGGGTGTCGGAGCAGGCACAGCACATGCGTGGCAGGAACCGAGTGCACCAGGGTGACATCCCGAATCTATCTATGTGCTGTTTAGCTCAGCTCCAACCCCTGGGATCCCTGACCGGAGCTTTGGGGCTAAGGCCTGCAGGAGCCCATCTTTGCTGGAAGCCAAAATGTCAAAGTGACACTTTTCATAATCCATTTGGAGTGAAAAAGTCATTAAGTTCTAAAATAGTGATCTGAGCAGCAGCCAAAGGCATCCAGCCTCCTAACCACAGAAGGTGCATCCCGGGACAAGCCTGTGAATGACTGTGGCCGTGGCTACCAGCACCTGGCAGGTGACGAACAGGCCCTTGTGGGGACTCATGTGGGACAAGCATGAGAAGGAGCAAGGGCAGAACCTGCCACCATGTGGGCCAGGGCAGAGAAGGCTGGTGCCTGCCACGCACCTGCTCTACCAAGCTCTCTTTTGGGAGCAGCAGCACCCCTGGAGTGGCAGCAGGGTCCCAGGAAGCCCCAGCTGCTCCCAGGATGCCAGCCCGCAGGCTCTGCACAGCACTGGCATTGCCCTTGGGCACCCCATCCCATCTAACCATCACCAGCTCCGACTTTCCATGGCTCATTGACCTGGCCTTGAATGATGGAAATGGCCCAGGTCCCCAAAGCCAACTCCTGGCAAACCCAGGACCACTCTGCCCTTAGAGCCAAAAACTCTTGTGAAATTCAGACTAACCATGCGAAACCCGTCTGAGCTTCCAGACCCTGTGGACACCACATACAGTCCCCACTTGGCCTTGCCTGGGGGATGCCCGGAGCCAGAGGAACAGGAAAGGTTATGATTCTGGTCTGGAGCAGCGGCCCAGCTGGCAGTGCCTGCTCTGAGTCAGGCTACTGGGGAAGGGAGGGGCCAAGTTTTGCTGTGGTCCCTTCCTCCCAGGGCTAAGGTCTGCTCCGGGGATGAGCTGGTGCACCAGCTCTTGACTCTGGCACGGCCCACCCACCATTCCTGCGCCTCCAGCCTCCTCCCACTGCAGTCACAGGTCAGGGGCATGGGTGATGGGCCGTGTGGTGACCATAGGCAGCAGGAAGAGGAGCCTCTCTCTCCTATAGCTGCCAGGTTCCAGGGTAGCTCATGCCCAAGCAGGTCGCTGAGATACTGGACATTTGGCCTGGCCATGCAACAGACATGCCCAGGGCCACGAGAAAGAGACAGCCGTGTGTCAGGCTGTGTCCATGTGCCTACAAAGGGGAAAACTCTGTGCTATGAGACGTGGGTCTCTATGGTGCCCAGCTGCCGGGCACTGTCAGCCTGCAGTAAGTGCTTTTGTTCCCTGAATACAATACGAAGCTTCCTAAAGGCGCTGCTCACAGTCCAGCCGAAACCGGGCCCCTTGGGATTTCATTTCTAAGCTTCTCCAAGTCTCCCTCATTTAGCAGGGTGCATGGCTCTGTGCATCCTCTTGGTCAGGGACCAGAGTCCTGTTCCTCGCTCGGACATCCTGTTACCTCACTGGGCCTCGCTTGCATCCACAGCCCAGCCTGACCGGTCGCCCAGCTGACTGCAGAGATGCTTAGTTTCTGTCACTTTCTGCACCGTCTTTCTTGCCTTCTCTCCTTTTGTATCACACTCTTTTGTCCCTTGCGCTTAACTCGTTGCATGCTCAGAGATCCTGGGTCAGTGGGGATGGACACTGCCCTCCCATACCCCTCCCTGGGACCGTTCACTTCTGTGTGGCAGAGAGGCCTGACCCTTACCGCTCTGACGGCCTTGGTGCCGCAGGGCTAACGAAGAGAGCCCTGCTCGCTCTGCCTGGCTGCGCGATGGCCCCAGGGACACCTGCTAGGCTCACAGCGGGCACGCTCCGCTCCGCTGGCAGCGTGAGAAGCAGCAGAGGGACTTTGCTTGGGGCATGTGGCAAAGCCCTTGCGGCAGAGACCCGGATGACAGCAGCGCCGCTCTTGCGGGAGGGGGTGGGGGGGAGCAGAGCCAATAACTAAGAGGTGTGTGGGCCTTTAGGGAGGCAAAACTTCAGTTCTCCCTGTTCAGAATTGTTTCTCCCTTCCCCCCAGCAGAAACCCTGCTCATTCCTTTTAATAAAGGGAGAGAGATTCGTTTATAGAAAACCTTTTTATAATTTATTTCCTGTATTAATCTTCCAAGCATTAAAAAAGGAGGTTCTAGCTAAATTCAGGGTCTCGTTGGTAAAATTTTGACCAAGTAAACAAATAAATAAATATTTACAGTCTTTGGCAAAAGAAAGTTGCATCAAGCTAAAAGAGAACCTTGTTAAAGAAACACAATTTACAAAAAAAAAAATATGGTACATTCTAGTATTCACATCGCCATCCCCGCCGCACTGCGGGACCCAGCGCCCTCAAGCAGCAGCCTGCACGCTGGTCACAGTCGTCACACGAAATGAAATTTCCCAACCCTGGGCTGCTTAGGGGACTACAGTTCCACAAAAATGAAAAGTACAACGAAACAAGAGGACCAACTTCAGAGGAAGCAACAGGAGAAGTTTTATCAAAATGAAATGCTATGTAAATTAAGGCAAAAGTTATAGATTCTTTCTATTTGACATAGAAACGCCATCACAATTAGCGGAGAGATGACATTTGTCCTATGTCAGAGAGACGAGAGCAACTCTCACTAACCCCCGATGTGGCGTCGGAGGAAATAAAATCTGCTGCAGACCATAGAGCTCAAAGCCAGAACTAAATCAATCTTGCATCTGTCGCTGTATAATTGATTACTGGGTGTGCCAGCAAGTCAAAATGCTGATTATTTTTCATCATTCAAATTTTTAAAACTATATACAGCAGATAGATAACAGTAAAAAAAAAAACACTGAACTAAAATCACTGGCAACAGAATATATTAAGGTTCCATAATGAATTCCGCATTATTATTTATTGGGCCTATTAGATCCCACAGCAGGCTTTATCACAAGAGCACATGATAAAGCCTGTGCTTCAACAGGCAGATATTTTGCTGTAACTACATCTTCATATTATTATATCCTTGTTATATGTTTACCTGAAGAAATAATACTACGTATGTGCGCCTTGGCATGTAAAATAAGTTATTGGTGAGTGGAGCTGCATTCTCTATTCTTTTAATAAATATTAACAAAACATTTCTAGCTGGAACCTCAGTGAAATGTGTTACCCCATTAACAAAGCGGCCAGCCCAGAGCTTCCGAAACCCAGAACAGGAAGAAGACCCCAGAGCACACGGCTGTCTGGTCTGTCTGGTTCCCTGTTCCTGGTACCAAGATGAAGAAAGAAGCTCAAAGCAGGCATCCTGCCCTCAGGAAGCAAGAGCAGGCGAGCAGCAGGCAGGACTGCAGCAGCCTGCTCAGGAGCAGCCACCGGCCGAGCCGAGGCCTCCTCACGAGGCTTGCTTCTCACTCCGAGGCTGGGCCGAGCCCGCAGCGTGGCCCTGAGAGCTCAGCCTTGCAGGGACGCTCTCTCTCTCTGATAAAACTCCATCTCTGTCAGGCATGAGGCTTCCATTGCAGGCAGCAGGAGAAAGGGCAAGTGCATTCTTTCAGTTTTCTAACTATTTTCTCTTCTCCAGTTAGTCAATTTATAGCTCACATCATTCCATATTGGGCCACAGACTCATACCAGTAAGCTTCCTGACCTCAGCCTCGCTATGGCATTGCCTCAGACTCGACTTGACCCTTCCTTATGGTTGACCCGAAGAACTTGTGTGTTACTGTAAAACAGTACTAATCCAAGAAGAGTGAAAACATTAAGCAGTGAAAGTAGTTGAACAACAGTTTTCATGCTTAATTTATAATATTGGCTTATGCACAATATTCCCTTCAACTCCATATACATATAAATACAATAAGTAATTACATTTCATATGTAAACGTCATCGTTTTTAAACAAACAAGCAAAAGGAATGCAATGCCACGGCCAAATTTCATTCCACACAAAATCTCCATCATCAAACTTTTCTGGGAGAAGGTTAGATGTGCATCTTTGGGTTCCGTTTGTGATCGTCATCTGGAGGAACACGAACTTGGGGCTGATGAAGGAGCTGCAGAGCCACGCACGGACAAGGTCAGGGAGCACTGAGTGCCGCGAGGGAGAAAATCTACAAGTACCGGGGCACACTGAGATGTCTAAGAAATAGCGTTTGTAGCACATTTCGGAAATCCAGCACATCTTATCTAGACATCTAAGAGAAAAGTAATATGCACAATTAGGATGACTGACACACGGCACTTCTTTTGTTGTTTCACCCACAACCTGACACTGTTTGAACTAAAAAATGACACTAATAGGCCAACTCACTGGCTGATCAAAGCATGGAAGGAGAGAAGGAAGCAAGGAAGGCTGAGAAGAAGCAAGGGGGAGGAAGGATGGAATGATAGAAGGACTGATAAATGGATGGGAAGTTAGCTGAAAGGGTGGGTGGATGGATGGAAGACCCATGAAAATACAGGTGGAAGAATGAAAAGATGCAAGAGAGAATGGACAGAAGAATGAATGTCATGATGAATACAAGAAAAAGTGAAGAGATGGAAGGATAGATGAACAGATGGAGGAATGGATGCAGAGACAGAATGGAATGGTGAACAGAAATATGGAAGGACCGATGAGTGATGGATAGATGAAAGAATGGAAATAGATGGAAGAGAGGAAGGAAGGAAAGGAGCACAGAAGGTAGGATGAGAGGATGAGAGGATGGATGAATGAATGGACTGATGAATGGAAATATAGAAGGCTGATGCTCGGACAGATGGAAGGATGGATGCAGAGACAAATGACATGATGGGAAGGTAGATGATGGATGAATAGTCGTTTGGACGGAGGGTACACAGATATATGCGATGTATTGAAAGGCGATGTAATAAAAGGAAAAACTAAACATTGGTGGTTTGCAATGGGTGATTTTTAACGAACAGACCTGAACCTTACTTCCCTCATCTGTAGAAACATGGCATCAAAAAGGTGAGGGTACACTCTCTTCAAGGATATAAGAGTTTAATTCAAAATACTCCTAGAAGTATAACTACAAAGAAACTCTTCTATCCCCATCCACTTAAGTAGCTATAGAAAATTCAGTAAACTGTAGAATTTAGTAGTGTAGGAATGCTCTGTAAAGTGATCAGAAAGTGTTCACTGGGCACAACACTGTCACAGACGTGCAGATCAGTGGAATGGAATAGAGGGGATGAGACCCTCCCAGACACGTGCATCCATCCAATCATTGAAAGGGAGCCCAACGCATGCATTGGAAGAGTGACAGCCTACACAACAGATGAAACTGGGAAAGTTGGCATCTGCCTGCCAAAGACCGAAGCAGAAACTATCTCTCTCACAATATGCTGAACGTAAGTCAAAACAGATCAAAGATTTAAACAATGAAAAAGGAAAAATGAACCCACTAGAAAGCAAAACAGGTAAAACACTTGAGGCACTAGGTGTGGAAAATTATTTTTTAAACTAGATCTAAACTGCAAAAGAAATGACAGGAAGAATCAACAAATGCCTTTACATCAGGTTAAAAGCTTCACAGCAAAAGAAGCAATTAGTAGAGTGAGGAGGCCACTTACAAAAAGGGAAAAGTTTTGCCAGCTGTTTGTTAGACAAAGAATTAATATCTAGAATATAAAAAGAATTTTTAAAACTTAGGCCATCTAAAATAAACAAGCAGTCAAGAAATAAATAAACAACAATCAAGAAATGGGCAAATGAAACGAGCAGACACTTCTAAGAGCAGAAGTGCTCCCAGCCGGTAAGCACACAAACGCCTCTGGCTGTCAGAGAAAGGCAACCCCGAGGCTCTGTCGTAGCCCAGAAATGACAGCCATTGGGCTGTGGTGAGAAGAAACCCTCACCTACTGTCAGTGGGAATGGAAACAAGCACAAGCACAATGGTAAGCACTAAGCATCTTTCTCAAAGAACTAAAATTAGAAATTCCATGATGCAGCTGTTCTTCTAGGAATCTCCCGAGGAGCTGGAGACATCATTACTATAGTGATATTCGCATGCCAACATTTATAGAGCACAATTCGCAAGAGCTAAATATTGGAAGCAGCCTGTGTGGCCACCAACAGACAAATGGATAAAGAAAATATGGTATCTCTGTATAATGGAATATCACTCAGCTATAAAGAAGGACAAATTTGAGATATTTGTAGGACAATAGCTACATCTGGAAAATATAATGTTGAGTGAAATAAAGCAGACACACCGGCTAAAATACTGTACGGTGTCCATCATTTGAGTGAGGCCAAATACAAACAAAAGCATAATAAACAATGAGTGAAACGAAACCAAAGGACAGACTGCTCACAGATGCAAAAGGGGTCAGCCAACAGGGAGCAGTGAGGGGGTGTGAACAGAACCAAACTATGCCATGTGTAGGGACTATAAACATTATATGTCATAAGAATGAAAGAAGATTAATAACAACAGGAAGGAGGAAAATGAGGATAGAGGATTCAGAGGCGGAGGAAGCGAGGTACTATAGGTGGGCAGGGGAAGGGCATAAAAGGGGAAACAACCCACTCAGTACCTGCTCCCACTCCCCAGTGAATGCAAACTCCACGTGCTGCAAACTTGTACTAATAAAAAGGCAAGAGGGATGGGGGGTTCTACCAGGTAGAGTAAACCCCGAAGTAGACGAACGCAGCCAATAGGAATTAGAGCCCCTTAATGCTGAGGGAAGGCCATACCACCAGCACGCTATTCCACATTTCTGATCCATTCCACCTCCCAAACTGCAAGCTCCTCTTCCACTCACCTCTGCACTCGTACTTGAGGTCCGAGAAGTAGACCATTTCTTGAGAGAAGACGAACAGACCCAGCCTCCCACCAGCATAGGTTTGGTCGTAGATCGGTCCTGAGTCGGCCATGACCTGTTTTCCTTCATGCACTAAGACCCTAAAACATGGGGATGGGGGAGAAAGAGAACGCAAACCCGTGAGGCATGGGAACCAGGGCTCCAAGTTATGCAGATGCCAAACTGACCGAGAGGAACCTAGAATTTTCTTCCTGGTGCTGGGGATGGAAGCTGAGGCTTCGCACATGTTAACCAAGCTCTCTGTTCCCAAGCCACACTTCCAGCGAAACACAGAGGGACCTGAATGCAAGCTCGACTCAGGAGCCTTGCCCAGCACACACCTGAGGGGCTTCTTCCACCCTAACCCCTTGCCACTCCATACTTGGGGTGTACAGACAACTACTAATATGGCTGAAGCAGTTTCTGCCTTTAGTTGCTGAGGAAGGGTGTGGATAGTGAGGGACGTTTCTTAGTGGCCTCTGGGATAGGCTTCTCTCGTCTTCCTGGATACAATTTCTCCCCACAAGCAAAGCTTTGTGAGGACCAGAGTTCACCTTCTGGCCTGCTCAGCATGAGGTGGAAACCCTCCCCAGGAGGATGGATCTCAAGTGTGAACAGACGGGGCCCATGCAGGGAGCTGCCCCACAGCTCACTCACACATTCTCTATAAACCCCCACGCTCCAGGCATCTGCAAAGAAACCAAGAGAGCTGGCTAAAGTGTGTGTTCAGCACATGCAAGGCCCTGGCTTCAATTCTAAGAACACACACAAACACAGACACACATAGAGAGGGAGAGATAAAGGAGGTGGGGAGAGAGAGAAGAAATTCAAGTAATGCGACTGAATCTTACTAATTTTTTAAAGGACAGAAGGGGAGGGAGGGCTGGCCAGATAGCTCAAGGGACTAAAGCACCTGCTTAGGCAGAGCACATCAGCCGGGATTCAATCCCCAACACACCGTGTTGGCCCCGCCCCCGGGGCACACTGAGACAGTGATTGAGACTGGGCGTGGTGGCGTGTGCCTGTAATCCCAGTGCTTGGGAGACTGAAAACAAGAGAATCACTACAAGTCCAATCCACATAGTGAGACCCTGTAGGCCCTGCAGACGCTGTGCCAAATACATTAAAAAACAGAAGGAGGAGGAGGAGGAGGAGAGGGAAAGAAGAGGGAGTGAAGGAAAGAGGAGAGACTCTAAATTGCTCAAATTTTGTTTTAATCCAAATCCATTACAAATGCTGTCAGGCCAAAGCCACAGAATCCTGTTGGCCTGATATTTGTGCTTCATTCACACATGTGACTTCCACCTCAGCCACTCACGAGGACCAGCCAGGATCTGAGACAGCAGGCTCCACGCTGGCTCTACCACGGCCTCCACTGGGCCTGCCAGTGCTCCTCACGGGCAGAGGTGCCCACCACCTCCGTGCTCCCTTAAGGAGACAAATTGTGCTTTCTCTTTCCCAGTTTTTTACTTTTTAAATGTCATTCACAGTAGAAATGCAAGATAGAAAAGCAAAGGCACTAAGGAGCCAGAGAAAGCCAGGCATGGCAGTGCACACCTGTGACCCCAGCACAGGAGAGGCTGAGGCAGGAGGACTGCCACCAGCCAATCGAGGCAAGCCTGGGCTACGTGGGGAGTTCAGGGGAAGCCTGAACTGCACAGACAGACCCTGTCTCAAAACAACAGAAGAATCCAGAGAGGAAGCCAAAGCCAGCACTGGCCTACATGAGCTCCACCCTATTCTCCCCTGGGAGCCACCACAGGCACACACAGAGCTGGCGCTCTGCCGCCCTTACCTCATGTACCCTGTCTTGGGCCTGTGGATCAGATGCCACCGATAGGCGGTGTAGTCCTTCCAGCCGATGTTTTTAGGGTCATGCCATAACGTCCTCACCTGGGGAAAAGGTGTCACTTTGCAGTCATTTTAGCCCCTGGGTGTCCACGTGGCCTCACACACAGTATGGAGACTGACCACAACCCTGGAGGCCACCCTGTGGTTGGCCCTGGCCCTTCGACACATGCTGAAAGGACACGGACTCTGCACGTCTCGCACTAGACCTGAACTTGCCCCAGCGCTGTGGGACGTGTCGCCGTGAACTGGCCACATGTCATCGAAGCGCACAGTGGCTGAGACTGTGCTTCAGCTCTTTGACAGCAGCCCACGGCCCAGTATTTGGTGCAAAATCATGACCGTGACAAAAGCATCAGCTTTTGAAACGAGCTCTCTGCCGTTAGAGCAGCAGAGAAGACTGATCTGCAGCACACGTCTCCACAGCGCTCGTCAAGCCACAAGGCGTGCTGCCTTCAAGAAGGAAGGGGCCCCGTAGCACAGCTGACACGCCTGCCACCTGCACTGGCACCACTAAGAATGCAGGAAGGCTTTCTCCGGGCTGAGCTGAGCTGCGGGCTCACCTGCCCCTCTGTGTTCCCCGTGTGCCACAGTGCATTCCGCAGGTGCTCGCCGGTGCCCGTCGTGGAGTTGACCACCTTGAGTGACACCCCTGAGTAGCCGTAGGCCCGGCTGGGCTTGTCCTCCCAGTAGGTCTGCGTCACCTGCTTCCACATCACCACGTAGAACCGGCTGCTGGACTGGTAGCCAAAGACGAAGCCGGCATAGTCATCATCACGCTCGGTGTTCACGTAGAACGTGCCACTGAAGTCCACAGACCCGAATTCGTCAAAACCTGGAGGGGAGGGCCACGTGGTCATCGGGTCCCTGGGACCCAGACTGGCTCCTCTGACCATGGTAAAGTGGTCTCCTCTGCCGCCCAGCCCAGGTGCTTTACCGAGAGAGGGATGAAGCTTAAACAAGATTTTGAATCCCAATTTGGAGAGTTACACCGTGTGACCTATCAGTGAGTACCCCAAGTCCATGCCACAAACAGCTAGCTGGGCGTGACACTTCAGAGGCAGACATAGGTGCCCCCCGATTCTGCTGCAGAGCTCATGCAGGCTGCGAGCTTCACATGCAAGGAAAGACGGAGAGCTACTGGCCCACCACCCCCATGTGCACGGTGCCACAGATCTCGGTGGACCCTGAGGGTCGTCACCTGGGAACTCACAGCTCACCTACAGCGATGCCAGGATCTGAGTTTGCTGTCTGAACCAGCTCCTTGCCCTGGTGCCGGATGACCCAGTTGGGATCAATTTGAGTGGTCCCCTTGGGGTCCAAGGGCACCATCTGGAAGTTCCTGAAGTCAGTCTCACTGATGGCGTTGTTTTCAGGGCACACGTCATCGATATCTGGGACGTTGTCATTATCAAAGTCGTCTTTACAAATATCGCCACGCCCATCACCTATTTTTCAAAGAAAAAACAAAAGCCAAGAGACAAAGCAGGGGGCTTGCCGTTGCCACTGTACTGCGAGCCTAAAGGGTACTTGATCTCTGAAACCTGCACTGAGGCCTGGCACTGATGCACAGGCAGACACGGGATCTCCAAGACATCGGCTGTGCATGCTCTGAGCAGTCTCTGCCTTCCGGGCCCTCCCGTTCTGCTCAGGACTAATGCCCAGCAAGGACCACACGGTGACCCCTCGGGGACCACTGCTCCCCTTATCCTGAGCTCAGACCAGAGGGGAGATGTGTCACGCAGTGTCTACTAGAACTCTTGGGTGCTTCTGTCACCTTTCAAGCCCCCATCCCCTTCTAGTCCACTGGGCATTTAGAACTCTTACACTGAACTGGCCCTGGCCAGAGGACTTGGGATTCTATCCACAGGGAGCCTTCTGGTTGTATCCTCAGGGTTCTGTGGCTAGATGGACCATGTATTCTACTTTGCAGAGTGAGGACCACGGGACTTCTCAGACCCCTGCTCTGTGTGCCACATAATGTGGTGGGGTCCACCTCCCTCTGCATGGCTGTTTGTGTCATGGGAGAGGAAAGAGGTCCACCATAGTTTGAGCATGGCGTCCTGACTCCCGAGCGCCTCTCCACCCTCGCTTCTTCTGCTCAGTATCATGGCTCCGCCTCTGTGTGGAGGCACTGACCACGCACAAGGCCTTGAGGGGTCACCAAGACCCTCTCTTTTCAAGCCTGCTCCCCCACGTTCCTGCCCAGCCCCACCTGGTGTTTCGCCATCAGACCAGAGCAACGCTTCCGTGCGTCTGAGTCCAGCTGGCTCGGCACCCAGGAGTCCTGATCCCTGTCCGCTAAGGGACCAGCACAGTGCACCAGCCATGCGCGCACAGCCCTGCTGCGGCGCAGGGGCTCCCCACTGGCCAGAGGTGTGGGTGCAGAGGAGGAGTAGCGACCCTCTCACAGGGCTCCTTCTCCTTGTACTCACTCCTCCCCACTCTGTGTCTCTTCCCCTGCAGTCCTTCCTGTCCCCTCTCTAGCCTCCTGCACCCTTGATGCCTCAGAGGTTGGCAAAGTCCTAAAAATGGCGCAGACACCAGATTTTTCTTCAGCCCACATGTGACGCTGATTGCCTGGTGACTAACACAGAGACTGAGGGACTGGTCAGTTGGGGCCCTTCTGCCCAGGGCCCTGCAGGCCTGGAGCCCAGGGAGTGCACCCACCATCTGTGTCCTCCTGGTCGGGGTTGAACACCAGCCGGCAGTTGTCCCTGTCATCTGGGATCCCATCATTGTCATCGTCGGGGTCACAAGCATCACCCTTGCCATCGTTGTCATGGTCAGCCTGGTTGGCATTGGAAATGTAGGGGCAGTTGTCCTGGTTGTTCTGGTGGCCGTCGTCATCTATGTCTTCATTGTTGTCACACTGGTCTCCCACAAGGTCGTTGTCCAGGTCCGTCTGAGAGACAGAGCCACAGGGAAAGTGGTGAGCCCTCCCTGCAGGTGTGCCCGGCCAGGCAGCCGCCTCCCACATCTCAGGGCAGGAGCCAGCGGGCCGAGCTCCTTCACACCCACAGCAGGCCGGGCCGGACTCCAGAACAGGCTCAGCCTTCCGGCCTGTGCTCCCTGCCAGCGGGCTGCACCTCACGCGCGAGAGAGCCTGGCTTCTCACAGGGAAGAGTGAGCAGCACACCGGCCGCCTCCGACAGGCTGCCAGGGCCCCTGGGGCCCCTGCGGGGGTGTGCGCTCCCTGTCTCCTCCATCGCAGACCTTGGCTGAGTGCTCACATCAGGAAAAACTGGGAATGACGTGGAACCCCCACCTTCTCAGACAGCTGGAGATAGCTTGGCCTGAGGCCGCTGAGACACCAGAGTCGTGCTCAGAACTGGGGTAAGGAAAAGTTGTCCCAACCCAAATGCCCATCAACTGAAGAGTGGATGAAAGTGATGTGCTGTGTAATGGAATATTACTCAGCTATGAAAAGGATAAACTCAAGCTGTTATAGGTAAATGGATGCAACCGGAGACCATACTCATAAATGAGATCAATCAGACCCACGCGGGTAAGCCTCTTATTGCCTTCCCAGCATAAGGACCTGACGAGTAAATAAAACCTGAAAGGCGCAGTAGCTATGATGAAAGGTAAAGACCCTGTTCAAAAGGAAGGGATGGCTAGGAAGAGGGAAAGGAGAAAGGAAAGAAGAAGGAAGGGGAAAGAAAAGATATATACGTATATGAACACTAGCGGCTTGGATAATTGTATTGCTGATTTCTGATGGTTGATTGAAAGAAGCAGTTAATGCTTAATTTTTTTTTCTTTCTCCTTCTTAATTCTTTATAACCTTTTCTGACCAATTTTGCATGCTTGTATCTGGTAATCTGAACAACTAATATAAAGACAATAATATGCAATATAACAACCATTGTTGAATTCCTGTCATTTTGTTTAGTGAAATTCTGTATCAGTTCCAATGGGATTTTTAAACTACGTTTTATTCTCTTTAAAAGATAAGGGCTGGCCTGAGAGCTCAGCGGACTAAAGTACCTGCTTAGGCACAGCGCAGTGGCTGGGGTTCTATCCCCAGCATGCCGTGCGTGCCCTGCCCACGGGGCGCACTGAGACAATTGAGACTGGGCGTGGTGGTGCACACCTATAATCCCAGTGCTTGGGAGGCTGAAAACAGGAGAATCACTGCAAGTCAGATCTACATAGTGAGACCCTGTACATCCCGTAGACCTTGTCCTAAATACAGAAAAAAAATGGCTTGAAAGAAAGAAATAAAAAGTTTATAACAGAGATTACTGAAAAACTAAGATTCCTTGGGTGAGCTGGGGAGAATCACAAAGGTGCACCCCCACCGACCTGCTGCAGACCTGGGCCTCACCCCGCCCACTGGCAAATGCCCTGTCACCTGATCAGGATTATGCATCAGCGGGCAGTTGTCACAGTGGTCACCCACACCGTCGCCGTCCGTGTCTCTCTGGTCAGTATTATAGACGTAGGGGCAGTTGTCTCTTTCATTGAAGACGTCTGTCAACATTCAAAGACAGCAGCAACAGGCTGGGCTTAGCAAAGGGCTGCTGCTCTTCCTCTGGGGTTGAACAACATGCAGCCAAGCTTTGATTAATGATAATAATAGAAGGCACTAGGTCAGAGCGTGACGATGATGAGATGTGTGGACTAGGAAGGGGCCAGGGCCCGAGCAGCTGCTGCCTAGGCAGGCTCCTGGTCCTGAACGGCGCGCTGGAGCAGGGTGAGAGGGCATCAGACCCTAGGGCTCCACCCTGGAGGCCTGCAGGTCTTGGGCAGTGTCAACCGGCAGCTGTGGCCGAGGTCAGTGGCACAGCTACACATTCAAGGGAGGTAGGAGCTTGCCAACGACAATGTGAGAAAGGACCCAAGCTTGAAACATCCAGGTCCCAGAAAAGTGCTCTGAGATCTTTCTCAGTGGCACTTTGACCAGGCAAGGGGTCAGGGTTCTTGGAGTTCTGGACAGAAGGTGCACTGCACAAGATGCCGTGAATGGCATAGCACGAGGGACCTCTAGACTGCAGCTGGAGAGGAGGGGCAGGCTTGGGGCCCCTGCTCAAGACAGATACCCAAGGAACCATTGCACCCCCTTTGGAAGTTAGACAAAGCCCTGGAGAACACACCATGAGGTTCTGTTCAGGCCCCCTCAAATGCCAAATAACAGGAACTCTGTGCACGATCAGGAGCCGCACCCCCCTGGACCTCTACCCCCAGAAAGCTGGGTCCTCAGACACTACTGGGAAGCCACTGACCATCGCCGTCAATGTCGACAGAGCAAGCATCCCCTTCGCCATTGCTGTCCGTATCAATCTGGGCAGGGTTGTGCACGTAGGGGCAGTTGTCACAGCGGTCCCCAACTTCGTCCTTGTCATAATCAGACTGCCGGGGGTTGAACAGCAGCTGGCAATTGTCCTAAAGACACAAGGAGCAACTCAAGAGGGGGCACAGTGATTGCACCCAGTTGCATAGAAAGAATCAGCATTTACAAGTCAGGCACTCTAAGTAGATCGACATGTCAGCGTGGACAAAGACAGCAAAAGCCATCAGCCCTGGCTACACCTGCTGAGCCCTCGATCATCTTATAATGACCTATGCACCTGCTCTCTGCTTACAGAGATGCTTCCTGTGACAATGGTGTTGTTCCCTCACTGCCATGCATCCAACTTCACTGAGAACAGGTGGAAGTCAGGCGTATGAACGCCATGAACAAAATCAAGGTGGCCCACCCTTGCCGGCATCACACTGGGCACCAATGTGTGAAATCATTGTATGCGACAATCGAGGCCAAGGGGGCACCAACTTCTGACAGCTCAGCCCAAGGAAGGGACCTACGTGTGCCCCTTCTGTGCCATAGAAAGCAAGCCAGACAGCACATTTCCTTGTAAAGCGCCCACGGCCCGGGCTCCAGCGGCTGCGCTGTTGTGAATGTCATGCTATCTCTTGCTGGCTTGGGAGTCACCTGTGCCCAGAAGCACCCTGAGATAAAGCACTGCAGGGAATGCTTGGGCATGAGCCCTGATCTCAGCTGGGCACAGTGTCTCATATCCCTAATTTCAGCCCTTGGGAGGCTGTCACAGGAGGACCCAAATCCTGACCCAGCCTGGACAACTTAGTGACCTAGCAAGACCTTGCCATAACATAAGAAAATGAAAATGCCTGAGGGTGGAGCCTGTTGGGAGGCCTTGCGTTCAATCTCCAGTAAAGCAGGAAACAGGAAGAAAGAGGAGGGAGGGGAGGCAGAGCCCCGCATCAGCCTCGCCCGGGCCCAGGGCTGCTGCCTCGGTCACAGGCCGCCCCTCACCTTCTCGTCGCTCACTCCATCATTGTCATCATCCTCATCACATGCGTCACCAATGCCATCCTTGTCAAAATCTTCCTGGCCAGAATTGGGGAGCTGGGGGCAGTTGTCCTGTAATGATAATCATCGAAATGTTCAGAAAAGCCCTTGCCTCCCACACAGAGGTTAAACAAAATGACAGGTGTGGTGTCGCCAACATGCACGTGGGACATCTGTCCTGACAGGAAGCAGAGAAATAGGCCCATGCCTCTGGCCAGGGCTGACGCCAGTGCTGGTGAGCTGAGACAAAGCCACTGGGTCTGACTGAGCCCAGGTCCGAGGGCCGGGAAGGCAGGAGACAGATGCGCCTGGCCCTGCCTGGAAGTGGAGGAGCCACACCGCAGCTCCAGGCCCTCCTCCAGAATCACAGAGCCGGGCTTTGGGCTCCGACCTGCAGTGGCCAGCGAGTGCTGGAGAAGGAAACCTTTGTGGGTGGGGCTACCTTTTGGAAACTGAGGCTTAGAGTTGAAGCCACCTCGTACTTCAGCTCCTCACAGACAGCGGACAGCGGGCTCAGGAAGTGGGAAGCCGCCTGCTGCGGCCCCGCCAACAGCTTCCAAGCTGAGCGCATGAGCCGCAGTGTGAAGGGCGTCGCGCTTGCACTCGGCTCCATGCTGCACCCCGGCACATGTAGCGCATCAACATGAACATACACCTGGTCCCCAGGTCCTGGCCACAGCAGGGAGAAACTGCTTGGTGAGGGACCCACAGTGCAGAAGAGCTAAAGCAGAGGCCTTTAGGCAGGATGCCTACAGGATGAAAAACGAGGCCAGGCCAACCCGAATGGCCTTTATCCATGACCAGGGGCCATCTGACTCCAGCATACTGCCGTCAACACACTATTTCTAGGAGGAAACTAGATGCTTGGAGTTCCCCATGGTTCAGCCCGCTGTACTCCTCCTGTGTGGGTCCCAGTCCCTTGCTGTGTGTGGAACTGGAGCGTCCCCAGGTAATGAAGGCTTGGTCCCTGCCTCTGGCACCCCAGGGAGAGGGATAGCCTTAAGCAGGAGAGCCTAGAGTGTGGAAGTGAGGTCACTGGGGTCCTCTCGGAGAGGACGTGGGGACCCGCCGGTCCTTTCTCTCCCCCTGCTTCCAGAGCAGCCTCATCCGCTGCACGGCCCACCGCTGTATTGTGCTTCCTCACCACAGGCTTCATGGAGCCAAGGGGCCCTGGACTGACTCCTCCAGCCATGAGCCAAAGTGAATCTCTGCCTGGCTAAGTTGGGTACGCTGGGAATACCAGTGCATAAAAGTGGACCGATCCCTCC